>QLPF01018560.1:0-11064 GCA_003314045.1 Hygrophorus pudorinus | reverse complement strand
CGATTCTCAGTGACGATTTTGCTGGTGAGGACCGATCTTTCGCTAGGTTTACTTGCGCACAAACACTTTACCGCGTGGAGGTCCGCGTGCTCGGGTGATTAATTAACAACTTGAACTCGTGAATTGTGTGCCGTCCCGATTCGTCCGCCCGCCATACACGCACTCTGGACTCTCCCGCGTGGTCCGGCCTCAATGCTATTGTGCTTACGTTGTCAATGGCCACGACCGAGTTTCCTCCATTGATTGATGCGTAGTGTCATCCCGCTGTCTTCGTTGCAACCTCTGTCACCAACGCATCGAAAGTCCTGTAGCCCCGACGTCTTTGATGGGGCACACTGGGGTGCAGTGACATGGCCCCTCAAGTACATGCTAACCCGGTCTGGTCTCCCCCCGTTTCCAAGACGAGACTTCATTTCCGGAGATCGGTCCCCTGTTTTCGCAATCAGGCACAAGTCGTATTTCCTCGTGGGGCTCTGTCCGGATCCTCCTGAGAACAGGGCCTGAGTAACAAGTGCTTTCGGGTCTGTTCGGACTCGGAAACTCACATCTTTTTGACCACTCCCAAAGGGTAAATTTAAAATGTCGTGGCTTTCTTTAGATTTTCTGTCTAGCAGACTTCCATCAAGCTTCAAGCTTCAAGGCCCGTTTCCGGTATTCGCATAATTGATGTGCCCACCGCAGACTTGTAGGGATCGGAAACATAGGCTGCAGGGCACGTTTTCATGACGCGGCTCACCTACACAGGTGGTTCGATCTGGAGGTCATGGGTTGCGGCACATGGCAAGATAACAATATCTCAAATCTCAAAGTCTAATCGCCCCCAACCATAACTTGAAGTGCATTGTGCCAAGCCGAGTTAGTTGTCTTGTTTTCTGTTACAGAACACTATGGCAACACTGTGTTTAGTAGGTTGGTGCCGGACAGCTGCCAGTGATATATTGAAGACTTGTTATGGAGCCAACTGGTTAGGTTAGCTCGCTGAAGTCAATGATACGAAGTCATATCACGCACGTTTCAGGAGCCTGCCCAATGTCGTCGGGAATATTGAGGGGCGAAGGGAGGATGATCTTCGAATATTCGCGTACTTGCGCACTGCCTGGGGCTGACGTCATTACCAGTCGTTTCAGAGAGAATGTTGTCCTGTAAGGCGTTAGTACGCGTTAGTATGAGGGGCGAAAATGAAGTGAGTCGCGCCACGGAAGTGCCAGTGGCTGAATTTACTAGGTGAAGCTTCGAAGTACGTTACCGGCGGTGGCTATTGGGGATCAGGGATACAGTAACTTCAACAAGTTACTGATACTGATACGCAAAGTTTAAAGATCGTATTCAGCTATTTGAAAGGGCAGTTGAGTGTTTTACGATAGAATTAGAGCATCAATCAGCCACAGGATGCGACGAGTCGTCAAGAAAACATGCAGCTTTGTCTGCAATGGGGAGCTGTTGTAGTGTTGTTACAGTGGTGGCGCTTGTCAAAGCCGTGGTCGGTAGCTTCGTGTTGGCCGAGGCTGTGACTGTGACCGTGACGTTGCTTCAAGGCTTCAACAACAACTTGAACACAAAGCTGTTGCTGTAGTCGACCGTGACGGTAGCCATGTGCGTTGGTGCGTTCCCCTCACAATTCTGATTAGAAATAAGGACGAGTTGCAGCACTGGCAGTACAAGAGCAGGACTGTTTGGTGTCGCTTTTTGGATATTGATCACGATCTATAGGCACACGCGGATAAGCGAAACTCTGCTGGTTCACGATAAGACGTAAGGCCGAGGTGAGTACTGCTATACAGACTGGACAAACTTTTGAAAGTTTGGAATTTCTCGAATGCCTGTTAAAGTTCGACACAGTGGGGTACATGGGATCCTTCGGAGCGAGAACCGGAAAGGGAGTAGTAAATAGTTGAAAATGGGGTGAACGCTCTGTTACGTTGGTTCCTTCCTTCCTTCTTCGGGTGCGACGATTTACTGATCGGAAATAGCCGCCAGCCTTGGGAAAAGACATGTACGGCACCAATTTTACAGAACGGGCGGAGTTCTTTACAGCCCTGATTACTGGCCCTTGACTATATTCTATAAAGTTCTTTCCTTTCCCTCTCCTTTCCCCTCTGCGATACCATCCCCCTCCTCGACTTCGCAAACGCAACTTCACCTTTTTCAATCGACTCTCAATCGACATGCCGGCTGAAAGAACTCGAGGTTCGAGACGCACTGGTGCTGATGGTGAGATTAACTTCGCAGCCGCTAGATCTCTATGTAGGTAACAAAAAATATATAGGTACTCAACTGGTCTGGACATTGCCTGTCGAGCCATCCAC
This sequence comes from Hygrophorus pudorinus, assembly GCA_003314045.1. Lineage (NCBI taxonomy): Eukaryota > Fungi > Basidiomycota > Agaricomycetes > Agaricales > Hygrophoraceae > Hygrophorus > Hygrophorus pudorinus. Next base: position 8,758 of record QLPF01018560.1, on the reverse strand, counting down.
ACCCAGTAGCATCGCGTTTGCGCCCACGCTCACGCCGGTGACGTTTAGCGATCCCCCTCCCATGGTCGATGCTCCGTTGGACCCAATTCTCTTCCCGCCTCCTGACGACTGTCCTTCACCCCGTCGCAATGGGCATAGCAAGAAGAAGCCCGATAACCATATCCCCCGTCCTCCCAATGCTTTCATCCTCTTCCGCTCTTCGTTCATCAAAAGCCAGCATGTCTCAACCGAAGTCGAGACAAATCACAGTACGTTGTCCAAGATAATCGGACACACTTGGCAGAATCTACCCCACGACGAGCGACAAGTCTGGCATGCCAAGGCAAAAGCGGCTCTTGAGGAACACAAGCGTAAATTCCCTCAGTACGCTTTTCGTCCGCTACATGCGAAAGCGAGAGGACCGGAGAAACGAAAGGTTAGAGAGGTGGGCCCGAAGGACCAGAAACGTTGCGCCAAGATAGCGGAGCTTCTCGTCAAAGGCAAGAAAGGCCAGGAGCTCGACGCAGCCATTCAAGAGTTCGACCGTCACCACGTCCCTGAGATCGTCACGCGGTTCGAGGCACCTCTCACCGCTCATATGTATCGACGTTCGTCGTCAGCACCGATCCCGGATACCCCCTCCCGACGACCCTTCTTGCCGTCGACATGTGACACCCCCTCCCGTCGTCTGCGAGCATCCAGTTCCCAGCCCACCCGACAATCGTCCCCAGGTCCTGCTCAGGTCCAAGAGCAGCCCACCGTGGATGTAGACGGTTTTTATGCCGTGTCTCCCTTCACTACCTCAACAATGTATTCATTCCCTCCCAAAACGGAACCTTCTTTTGTAAGTGTCGTCGGTGATTCGTTCGAATTTGGACTGACATGTACTCTCCTTAGGACTTTAACACCTTCACTTTCGGCAACGATGTCTTTGCCGCGGATCCCACTGAGGCACCCCCGATCGGGATGTTCGATAACTCGAATTCTCCCACATCACTCTCCGTCGACACTTCATTTTTGGATGACTGGGCCTGCGATCCTTCCCCGATGTCGAGCATGCCCACGACCCCAAGTTACTTGGACAGTCCGTGCTCCTCGCAAACACCTCTCGATTCCTTCTCAAATGAATTCAATTTCGACTCATTTGATCACAGTCTATCCAAGGCGTTCGACCTATCAAATCTGCAAGTGTATTCGAGCGACAACACGTGTGCGTTTAACCAGCACGGATCGAATCTTGACGGCCCGTTCGTTTCTGCGGACTTCAATCAGTTTCCCCAAAACGACTTCTCATTCGAGAACACCAAACCCGAGACGGCCCATCTCGACTTGAACTTCTCTGCCTTCATGGCGTCTTTTGCCATGTGATGATCACGAATCCATTCCCCTCACGGCTCCTTATGTCTCCGAATGTATTATTATCGCACGGCCTGGACGCTGGTGTTATATAATGTTCAATATATATATCTAAGACTCTACCTCTCACTCACCATTATTTTATCGTAAATAGTTGATGTTGTACTGTAAACTAACCGGAAGCCGGCCCATCGGAATATATCACTGGCATTCTGACACAGTAGAGCGTTTATGGACAGACATTCCGCCCAACGCCCGCTGGATCGGCGCTGATGAATGATATTGGTCAGATGATGATGAGACTAATCCCAGTAAAGTTCGCGTTGTATCCTCGGACCAGGTCGCCAGGGTAGATCGAGCGAGGGCGGTTTGTGGGAATAAACTCTAAAAGATATTAAAAGTTTGCGGTGCTTTGTACAAGGGGCCGAATTTGTGCCGGTGGTGGTGTGCGTTTTTTCCACCTTTTCTGCCGCATCTGCACAAGGAGCTAAACCTGGAACCTGGAACCGAGCGGAACCAATCAAAGATTTAGGGGGAAATTTCACAATGGCTGAACATCGCGGAGCGGAACCAAATGTCGGGGAAAAACGGGACACAACGCCACACATAAGAATCGGACAAGGTTCTTTCTAGTGTCATTTTGCGAAATAGAAAGACCATCGGTTGGTATGGTCATATCACTTTATGTCACGGAAGATCGTTTTAACAAACTTTGAGGGATGACAATGCATAACGCCATGATGATTTGTGGCCGGCCCGCTATGGCCCGGGGGACCTTGAAAAACCAAGGGTGAAGTTGTGGTCTTGTGACACAAATCGAAAAATCGAAAATCAGAAGAGGACGTAGCGGACGTTAAATAGCGTGGAATGCGCGAGCACTCATTAAGGGTGGGACCCGCGACGAATGGGAGAAAAACAATGATGCCAATGTAGGACGTGGGATGAGGTCGGTGATCGGACGGAACGATATTCTTGGACGCAGGGCTGGAAATAACGGCATCATGTAACACCATGGCGTGAGGTAAGTTTAGCGGGGCCTCGAGGCGTTGAGCAGACACAGCGGCGGAATGTGATGCCTTAGATTAGGGGTGCGATAAACGGAAATAGGGCGTCTGGAGAACGAAGGCAATGGCGAAAAGCTTAATGTGGGTTGTCCATTGTGCTAATACAAGTGTTTATTGGCTTCGGGCCACTATCGGGCTGGGATATGAGGGAGATATGAGACTGCAAAGGACCTTTAATGACAGGTGTGGTGATAGACAGATGGAGGCTCACCATGTTGGATGAAGCCACGAACGACGGAAACAAAAGACAGTTCCATTTATTCAGAAAGGTATACGGACGGTCCATCCGGACGATTGGCAGATTGTATCCAGAGGACTTCTGTTCGACAGCACGGTGCACTTCACCACTCCGCGGAAAATGTCGAGGGGACTTCAATTGATTCGGTGGGTGACCAAGTGCAAGAGCGTAAAGAGGGCTTGTTATCCAGAAAGGCATACAAAAGGCTTGACGCAGACAGCGTGTTCAGACAGACGCTCACCTCGTGTTGTGGGGGCATTGTTCCGTTGAGAGAACTAGCCATGAGACTTTCGACAACGCGGCAAACGCGTGTGCTGAAGACACTCAGAGAAGCACGTAATGAAGAAACGCTTAAAGCTAGAAAACACCATCCTACTTCTTTGTTGAGAATGGTAAATCAGGTCGAGACGTTGTTCGACGTGGATCAGGCGTGGCCTTGGACGTGGATCCGCAGGAAACAAACTTGAGGTTGAGAAGAAAGAAAGGTATGCGATAGCGATAACTCACAGCGGGGTTCTCGGTGACAAATGGGGACCGAAATCTTGCATGTGAGAATGTGCACGTAAAGGAAGCCGGAATCCAAAGAGGAATAAGGATGTACTTGGCGGGATATTGAGCTTTCTTCCAAAGCTATAAGGCGGTGAGTGAACGCTCCACTGGCCAACAACACTTCGGGACACCTGAGGCCTATGTAGACATAACGCAAAGCCAACGCACCATCAGATCGGCGACACAGGACGAAGCAGTTGGCCTTGCGAGGGCCGTCTGCGGTCACGCGCAACGAAATTGAAGGGTTAGTACAGCAAAAGGTACATACGAGAAAGGATTTCGGAGCAAGATTTGAATAGAGTAGAATTTATTCGAAACAGCATGATTGGGTTGAGCTTCGAATTGTTGAATTAGAGCGGAAGGTCAAGCAAGTTTGAACAACACAAAGGTTTATAAACGTCGCGTCGCTTCAAGAACTTGAAAGATCAAAAAGTATGACAACAAGACAAATTTATTTGTAGTGACTGAGGTGACACCTAGCGCAGATGAGTGGCGCTATATATCACTGAGGCCCAGCAACCAGGAAATCCAGTGGAGGTCGGAACTGTTGCCAAAGGGCCCCGGGGGGGGGGAACTGGGTCGTTGGTGGAAAGGCAGTCGAGGGTGAAGAGGGGAGAAAAGAAAGGAATAGTTTTTGCTAACCAGTATATATAGGTTTGCGACATCTCACGGATCAAAGTCAGAGTCATCGTACATCGTGATTCACTGGCAAGACAAAGGAATGGACATAACGGAACGTTCGCGGAATTCAAATATTTTTCACACGACACTTGCGAGCGCCCAAGCTTTCCAGATTCGCATGGCTCTCCTCCGTTCCGATGGTCGAAAGTTGGACCAACTCCGAGAGTTATGTATATCGTATGACGGTCTCTGTCGAACGGACGGCTCAGCTCGCTTTGGCTTTGGTACGATTTTTTTATTTATTACACGCGTCCTCGCTTACAAAACGTCCAGGAGAAACTAAGGCACTCGCATCGGTGTCCGGGCCCATCGAAGCTCGTCTGGCAATCGAGCAGGCATCTCGCGCTACTTTCGAGGTCATAGTCAGGCCGTTATCCAACATCTCGGGAACCGAGTCGAAAAATGTATCGGCCACCCTGCGCTCACTCCTCGCCCCATCACTTCTGCTATCTCAGAACCCTCGGACGCTCATCCAGCTTGTCGTTCAATCGCTAACGCCTACACCAGCTCGTTCGTTTCACCCCTCTCTTATTGCCTCGCTGATCAATGCATCCACGCTTGCATTGCTCAACACCGGTGCCGTTCCCATGCGAGGTGTCGTATGTGCGGTTGCAATTGGCCGTTTACGTTCTGCCTCCATCCCTTTGGGAACGGCATCAAAACCCAGCCACCCTGTTCTTCTCATCCTGGATCCCGATGAGTCAGAATTGGGTTCTCTCGCAGGTGGCGGCTGCTTTGCCTTTATTTTCGCCACGGGCGTAACTCGATCAAATTCGTCGGAAGACGTTGATCTTCATTCGCGTATTTCTCCTGAAGTGGTATGGTCCAACTGGCAACCAACCACGCCATTCGACGAGAATGAGCTTGTGCGTGCCAAGGATTTGGCTAGAGCGGGCGCGGAACGTGTGTGGGCGACAATGAAAGAGAGTATAGGGCGGATGGGTGCACCGTTTAGGGTCACTGACTTCACAACAGCCGGGCTCAAGGAACCTTTTGCTCCTGATACGGATGACGATAAAATGGAGATTTAACCCTAGTTGGTCTCTTGGAATCATACTCATATTTATCAACATCGATCATATCCGAGGTCATGCCCAATAAAGTGAGATGTGCTCTAGTGTACTTGGAACACCCGCCGTCCAACATCGCTCTTAACCGTTTGGGATGCAAAAGAGCCGAGAGGTGTTTGCAACTCTCAGAACCGTTGATAGTATCTTCCTTCAGGCCTTGGTATTTGGCCACGCAACGAGTCGGGACGGCCCCGAAGAAACATCGTCTGAAAAGTAGCTGTTTTCATGTTTTTCTTCGTTACGTATTGTTCCTCCTTGCTTCCGTTCCTACCCGCTGCCACCTCCGGTAGGTAGACCAAAAAGGGAAGTGCCATTGTGGCGCCGTCCGAGTTTGCAGTTGCATGTTCAGCTTACAATCCGGCCTCGCGATGTAGTACCTGCGCGGGAGCCGCTCTTGACCTCGTCGGCTTCAAATCGTTAGAAATACAGAGAGGGCGAACACGACGTTCCTCCTGTGCTCGCAAGAGTTTCCAGATTACGCAGGTAGAGTGGATATACAAAAGGGTTACGAAATTCCGAGTTCGTCCACTGTGACAATGTTACGCTATATATCAGAATTTCTTTTCATTAGTAGACGCCACGACAAGTCACATAAACTCAACATACAATCATCTCCTCCTGCTTCGGGCTGAAGTGATTCTTCCCATCAGAACCCATCAGACGACGAGGGGCTACCACGGCGTCATTCCAGCCAAACAAATGTGCTTTCGTCAGAACTGTACCGCTTCTCTCGAAGTTAACGTTGGCGAAATATTCACCAGGCCTGGTCCTATCCGTTCGGATGAGATCAAGCAGCGAACAAAACTTTAGAGCGACAGAATATAACGCACGCATGGATTAACCCGTGGTTTTTCGAATAATCTAATCGAGCCTCGCCTACCCAGGTCTTGCAAAGCATCCATTTGCGCCGGCGGTGCCGTATCCCAATCCATCAAGCCCCTGAACTTTTCACCCGGTAATTTGTTCATCACGGCCCATGTTGGAGAGCTCGGGTTCGGCGTCTGCGTTCCCGCGTGGCGCAGCCTGCCCAATTCGCGAAGATGCATGAGTTCCCACTGGCTCCTCATTTGCTTTGCTACGAGCTGGCTAGGGTCGTCGCTTATTGGCAAGCTATGACTCTCGACATGATAGACGTTTGTATCACCGTCATTGGGCGCCACCAAGTTTCCGATTTTCATTGTGTGGGCCGTCATTAAATCTAATTTGCTTCGGGCCCGGGAGGGTAGGGTTTCCTCCTTTCCAGCCTCTGGATCTGAATGACAAACGGTAGGGTCTTGGCGGGAAGCAGGGGATGCGCATTTACGGGGAGCAGTTGGTGGCAAGCCAAACTGCGACTGTGTGGATGTTGGCGAACGCAACACCGCCTTGTTGCCAACGGACGCTGGTAACATTGAGAGAAAGAGTCAACATAATTATTGTACGAATATATGTTGAATTTCACTTGCTCTAAACAAAAGCGTACGAAGGGTTGAGAGGGTGACGAAAATGGCTGGATGCTGGTGTCGATGCTACCTTGCTTCCAGCGGCCACTGGGAAATGACACCGGGAGTTAACGCAATTTGTTCGGGAATACATATGCAAGTCAAAATACTCTGGACGACGGGAGCATAAGAGGGTGCGACAGTAACACCACCACCAATGGGGGCGCAAAAGAGGCCTGGGAATAGAAAGGGGAAGATGAAGATCAAACGGGTTTTGATATGGATTGGAAATGAGGCAGGCAGAATGAGGTTGAGAGAGAACCGTACAACAGGGAGCCACAGGGATTTGACAAGCTTGTGAGGTGTAGATGATTGTGAGCAACTCACGGTGTCCCGCACAGACTCGGATGGTGTTCACTGCCAATGGCAATCACGCTAGTGATCTGTGTGCATGTACTCGCACATTAAAGCACGTACACACGTGGCTTATCTTCCATTTCAATGGAGATATAATATCATACGGCTCATTGAGAACGGCAGAGAAACACGCGTCTCCAAGACACAAAGACGAGTCCCCAGAGCACTGACGCCGTAGAGTGTTGGGATTGTAAGTTTATCAGCGAGGGCATCGAACCGCTCACTCATCTGTTTATCGGCTGCCGCAAGATCAGATCTCAATTGGATATGGCCAGCAGGTTTGATCTCGATGAAGAAGATGGGGTGTTTGTGGCGCTGCACGATGAAGATTGTGGTGAAATCGATAGACTGAGCATACGTGGGGCGCTTGTACTGGGGAACGATCATGAAATGCTCAGGTCCAGGGAATTGGTCGAGAAGGAGACCATTTATAAGGGCCATAGTATTCGGTTTCATCGACCTCGCCCAGTGGGGTGACGGTGCCAAATTGCTCAAGGATGTGTTCTGGCCAACTCGCCATAACTTATAACAAAGTACAAGAGAGCAGTTGGTTCGATATTTGGTACAAGATCGTTATGCGTACCTCGAAGCAGGCTCCTAACCGGCAGCGAGAATGAAAAGATTAGTAATCACGTCCACCATCTCACACTGGCAGCTCACACCCCTTGTGGCATCAGTTTAGTATAGCGATACTAATACATGGTCCAGTGAGCTTAATGCCCAAGGGGGAATAGTGATTCGCCCTGTCCATCCCACCCCAAAGCTCAACCCTTGAACACTGGCGAGCACTTGAACCCCGATAAACCCCTCGGTCAATCCCACGCCCTATGCACTGGCACCTAGCATATCTGCACACTTCACACTCACCTCAAAGCCACGCGAGCAGCCAATGGCCACTGGGCACGCTCCGGCCTTCACTGAAGTTTTCATCTTGGCCCCATCCCCGAACACAATATTCCCTAACATGCCACGAACCGGTCCTCAGTATCATTCAAGAGACCCATACGCCACTACAAGATGTATGTTACCTCGTGAAGTTTATCCTTCCGGGAAATATTCATTCATTCCCTAGTTGAATACAGGAGGTCGAATGAGACCGCAGGGTCAACTTCTCTTGTAGAGACGTATCTTCGAAGCCCACAACCAGCGGATTTGGACACCCGTCGCCGCGCCGCACAGTCACCTCGGCGTGATATTTCTTTAGTCGGGCTAGCAATCTTAGGAACATGGCTAGGCAGCTACTCAACTTCCTCGAAACCACTTACTGCGGTGTTTGGATACTAAAGGAAGCGGGAGGCCCTCTCGCCCTCTCAACACCCTTGATTTGTTTTGGGCTCCTTGGTGAAAATGGGGACAGCATTCAGCATCTATCGACAGCTTGGGAAATTTGTTGAAGTTGCGGACTGGAGCGGGGAGAAGGACGACGCTCACTTCCGGGATATCACATGCAATTTCGAGTCTCATGCCGGCCCACATACTTAGTGTCGTCCGGCTGTTTGATAATACAAGTTTTATCACAGTTCGAATAGCCTATATCATAACTTTGGCGCTCGTCAGGCGATCCCTACACCACCGGTGGTGTAAATCTGACACCACACGACTCCATGACTCCATGCCACTGGCAGCTGACAAGGCCTGACCTATTCTCATTACTGTTTCAGCTGAACCATGTGATATCTTTGTGCTAGCCCCCAGCATCGCGATATAAAAGGGTCTCCCGTAGTCCTTCTTACTCAGTTGGTTTGCTTATCTATTCCATCTACCAAGTGAGTTTTTTTTCCCCCACCATTTGGCATCACTTCATATCTTCATGCGCTCACCAGGCTAGTCTCCACAGGATACAGTCATGGGTCACCATTGGTCAACTCGCTTCTGCGACCCGACGAAATGTATTAAATGTTTTCTTATATAGTCCGACGAAAGAAGGCGGCAAATCCCACACTTGGCACGTATCCAGGTGCGCAAAGAAAGGTCACGGAGTCG
>QLPF01018554.1:0-15679 GCA_003314045.1 Hygrophorus pudorinus | reverse complement strand
TTTTCGGCTGCGATTTCCGATAGCTAATGCAATATTTTAGCCGGCTTTGATATGCATGTACGTTCATTTGTCTCGACAGCATTATGTGTATTTGATTACTCGTCCGTACTTCAGATGCATTTCATAAGCGTTGTCACATCGTTCATTACTCGCCGCAAGTGTTTTGGTCGGTGGACCTGTCACGGCGTATTTCTATCTAACAGGCAACACACACCACACTGTGACGCACGTCCCTTGTACAACTCCTCAAGCTCGTTCATCGACAACAAGACTTTCTTTAGATCGAGAACTTTAACTTGGTTTGTCCTTTCGATTACAGTCACATCAGGCATTCGATTAACACGGAGATCCGAGTTCCTTGACGGTGGCGTACCGCTCCCAGGTTCTACCCCTTGCCCGTTAACACTATATATTTCATCTGCGGGATGCTGTCGTTCCCGTCAGTTTCGCTTAGGTTTGTCTCTGTCTTTGGCTCATAATGTCTGACGCTTGTCTGGAGCGCAAGGGGTTAGGAAGATCATTCCTTCTTATCTTCCACTGGTAACACCATTTAATCTCCCCCTACCCGCGTTGTTCTCCAAACTATTCGTGTCTATTGATTTCATCACCCGTCTCGACTCTTCTCATGTTTCCAACTTGCTTGCGGAACCATTCTCGACAGCTTCCTGTTCTACCCGACTATGTTGACCGCTTCCACTACCTTGGAAATTTTCTGGACCGTCATTTGAAATCTGTCAACTTTCAATTGCTGCACGATGACATGTGTCATCCCGGACCGTCCGGAGGTTATAATCATACTCGGTGTGTGGGCTTTATTCCAGTTGTCTCAGGCTTTTGTCTCCACCGGCGTCATGTCTTTTCATCGTTGGCTCCACGCTCTGGCCCTGTTAGGTAATGCGATAACGGTTTGCACAGCGTGTATACGTTATACTTCATTCATATCTGTGGTCGAAAGCGCCCGTGTTTTCTTTGGGTATGTTCTCTACCCGACCGTGATTGTCATTTGCCGCACGGAGTATAACTCCACGTAAATGCTTTGCTGGTCTAAGACGTCTACGGTGTCGCTTTCTGGTGGGGGGATTACCACCAAGGCCAAGTTAGGCTTTTGACTATACGTACTGAAGCAGCTCGCAGGTGTCCACTAAGCCACCGTTACACCGACACTGACACGACTCTTTGCGGGTCGTGAAATTCATACACGACACTGGCACTATCATTTTCGGTCGATGAATCGCGCCGCGTTCGGTTTACGTCAATGAGCAGTTCTAGTACTTGCCGTGACAGGCCAAAGTACTATCAGCATCCATTGTTTTCTCTTGCCAGTGCATTGTTTCATTCAAGCCTGAAGTTGGGTTCTGAAAGGACCTGAAGGCTGAAGGTTAAGGCCTCTGTCCGTATTTGGAGACATAGGAAGCGACAAGTGGCCGTGGGCTAGATCGTAGAATTTAAAGAAGATCAGGAATCGGTACGATTGCCAACGCCACGATACTGGTTCCGCGGTGACTCCGTCCCAACAACTGCGCTCGCCCTGGCTCTGGCAGTGACTCTTGGAGCTTAGCGACTGGTAGAGGTTCCGAAACTTCACAATTTCACAGTCAAGCCATAAGGGTTTGCGCACCTGACTAGCTAAAGTCTGTTTGGATCATGGTCATACGGGCGTACTGGTTTCGTTTCGCGAGATCCGACGTATTGCTGCGCTGGTCCCTTGTTCCTTGTGTCTGGCCACTGCAATGGCTATGCCCTTCTTTTGCGTCTTTGGGGGGCACAAACATACACGCCTTTCAAGGGATGAACACCCTTGCGCTGCACGCGGTTTAGCTTTTACCTTTGTCTTGTTGCAGAAAACACATGGGGCATCGAGACGCCTAATTCCTGGGACTTGGCGGCCGCACCTTGACCTAGTTACGAGAGACTGTTCTCTCTCATACTCAAGCGCAGGGCCATTTTTTTTTTTGATTGCCCATTGGCTATTAATGTGATGCCCGTTGGACACGTGTTTCTTAACGGACAGAATTATCGCCAACTGTTGAGCGTAAAATGGAGTGTTGTCAACTTGAAGTGCAGTTTTATCGGCGCCTCGTGTAATGCTTATGAGGAAAGAAGCGTAAAAGGGTCGTGCACCGCGGTTCTACAGTCACCTTGAAAGTCCTACAATTAAACGTAACCGTATCTAGTATTGGTGTTCCAAATAACCAAAGAGTAAGTGAATGAAGCGTTATTAGAGTGAACTTTGAACATTATTAACACCTTATCATCACCAGTTAGTTACCTTACTGACTCAGACTGACAATTCATGGCGGTGGTGGGCGAATCAGAATGACATTCCCATCGGGACATTGTACCGAAGAGTGCCGTGGAATGGTGGCGCAGCCCGTCATGTCTTCTTTACACGAGGCGCTTAAAAGTGCGATTTAAGACAAGGCGTCTGGGTAATCTTTGCCTTCTTCCCTTTCCCCATATCCCCCAGTAACTAGCATTCTCATGGAGGCTCTCAAGAACATGTTGTCTCCGCTGGGCATGAACACCGGTGCTATCCAAGACACTCTGGTGTGTTCTCATTCAATCGCAACACTCTATCCGGTCTTATATGACCTTGTCAGAAATTGGTTGTTATTGGAGGAACGGTCGAAACTGCTAGAAGAGCCTCTGTATCCGCTTGGAACGGTTTTGTGGACTGTAAGTTTGATTGGGGTGCCAAGAATCATATTTTGACACGTTCGTCGCAGCATTCTTTCTCACAGCTCATTTCAGCCAAGAAGATTATCCATACGATTGGTAAGTGACATCTCCTCAACTCGCATGGATCTTACTTGACGGGTCTCCGTGTAGGCTAATGCACTGGCTTTCAAAGGTTAGTCAGTGACGGGTGTTGTGGGCGTGTGAACCGGAATTGACGGACTTTATGTTAGCAACCAGCATGGGGTCGCAGCCGAGAATTCGAAATCACCACTCGCTCTGTTGGCCGCAACGGCCTGACACAATCGACCACCGGTGATTTGGAAGATGAAGAGGACGAGGAAATAGCAGAGGACGGCGATGCCCTTGTACATGGTCGGAAGAAACGTAAGGTAGCCTTTATGCCAAGCTTGGGTAAGTGGTTTCCTCGTGCTATGAGTTTCGTTTCCTAAAGCATTAGTCAGATACGACCCACACCATTTATTACCGTGGGCATTGGTTAAGGGTTAGTGTGGAATGGCGTGATTAGCGGACTGCCCTGACTTTTCATAGATAACGAGAACCAAGCGCTACCCAGATTATGGACATGGCTCAGCCCTCAAGATTAGGTTTTTTTCCCGTCTTGGTTGCTTACGTGATGGGCTGCGGTACTGATATCCCACTCCAGTGTTGTTGCCCGCAACAATGATATCCTCAAGAAGTTGGTGCTAGAGGCCAAACGGGATTACGAAAAGGATGCCGAACATCGGGTGCACATATTCTTAGCAGACACGTGAGTTTCCGTGATGACTTTGCTGATTCCGTAGGCTCATCCAATCACCACAGAACATACAGCTGCTGGCGATGGAATGGTGCCCGACAGAAGCGTCCTATGAGTTCTATTGTACTTCAGCCTGGCGTGAAGGATGTGAGTTTACTACGTTATATCCCATATTTTCAGTTTTCTAAATTGTGTCTTCAATGCTACCTAGATGCTCCTTGCTGATTGCAAGGACTTTTTGTGCTCGGAGGAATGGTAAGGAACAACTTTGATCCTGTCTAGTTGGGCTAACGCTTTCCATGATGTGCAGGTATGCAGAGCGAGGTTTGTCGATCAAATACAATAGGTGGATTTGTTCTGAAATATTGCGCAGGGATTCCATTCCGACGAGGCTACCTTTTGCATGGTGTGCCGGGAAGGTCGGTTGTACAGTTTAATCACATGAGATGTTGCTCATTTCAGCTGACAGTGGCAAAACGTCGCTTATTCATTCATTGGCTGGCGAGCTTGGTTTGGATATATACGTCGTCAGCCTTTCATCGAAGGGGTACGATTTCATGCCTTCCAGGTTCTTCGCGTTACTGATTTTGAAACACGTAGCATGAGTGACAACACACTTACGACATTGATGTCTAACGTACCGTCGAGGTTAGTCATAACGCCCCTGTCACATAACCGTTCCAGAATAACTTTCATTTCGCAGATGTATATTGCTTTTAGAAGATCTGGATGCCGCGTTTACGCGGTCCGTCAGTCGTGACGCCACTTCTACTGGGACACCAGCTACTACATCGACTACCACAACCACTCCTGAAGCTACTGACGGTTCTACATTAAGTTTAAGTGGACTTCTAAACAGTCTTGATGGTGTTGCAGCTGCAGAGGGCCGGTAAGTCCTACGAGTTAGCTGTGCCTTGTATCGGACTGATGTTACGTTACTTCGTACAGCCTCTTGTTCGCCACGACGAATCACATCGAGCGCTTGGATCCTGCGTTGAGTCGGCCAGGTCGCATGGATGTCTGGGTGAATTTTACACACGCCACGAAATGGCAAGCAGAGGGTATCTTCAAGTGTTTCTTCCCTTTTAACCCTTCTTCCGTGACTGTGGCGTCCCCTACGCCGAAGGACCCGTCACAAACCAATCTGCCATTACCAAAGCGCAAGAATACTACCCACGCAATTCCTCTGTTGAGCGAAGATGAAATTTCTGAGCTTGCTAAACGTTTCGCAAAATCTATACCTGAAGATGAACTCAGCGTACGTTAGAAAATATCTGACAATTGCAGGTGACTGATGAAGGACGGCAACCGTTAGGTTGCAAGCCTCCAAGGCTACTTGTTAAAAAATAAGACCAGGCCACGTGAATGTGTTGACGAGGTTAACGAGTGGTGTGTACTCTATTTTCATCTGTTTGTATATCTCTGACTTGTGAACCATTTAGGATCATCCAAGAGCGCGAGACCAGAGAAAAACTCAAGAAAGAGAAAGCAGAGGTTTTTGACTTTTCAATTTGACTTCTATATCGATGTGTTAACGAAACTACATCAGCGTGAGGCAAAGGAAAAGAAAGAGGTCAGTCCACCAGTATATATCATCAAAACGTTATTCATTTTTTCGTCACAGTCTGAGGAAAAAGAGAAGAAAGAGGTCTTTCTTTCACCTCAACTGCTTGTTGAAATTACTGACTGTTAGCCATCATGTAGAAGGAAGAGAAGGCCGCCAAGGAGGTAAATACTTTACATTCTTCTTGTTACTGAATCACTCACGCAGCAGAAATGACTTTTGAAGCTCGAAGAGAAGGATGCCAAGGAGGTCAGCTACGCTCTGAACTCCCGTCTGTTTACAATAATCTCATTCTTGAATTGCAGAAACTCGAAAGGAAAGAGGCCAGGGCAAAGGCTAAGAAGACTCTGCGAGCCGAGGCCGCATCGAGGACTGAAGCTGCGACAACTACTGAGGCCACTCCACAGGCAGAGACTCCTTCCAGTGATTCCTCAAGCTCCGAATCTGACAGTAGCGCTGGTGTTGAGGCCGACACCGAAGAAAGCGTCACCTCAGAGGAGGAAACCGACAAGGCGGGCGAAGCAACGAAGGCGGACGGCAAGGAGAAATGGGTTGCTGTCAAGGGCCAGTCTGTCGATGCTACCTCAGCTCCTTGAATCGGTTATAACTTTGACACTGGTCTTTCTTGTCTCCCGTTGATGCTTCGTCGCCGTCAGCTGTGTTGGCTGTGCTTTACCTGGTTATCTTTTGTCGCCGGCTCCCAGTCCATCTATACATAGACCAAATGCATTGCTTTGTTCCACCCGAGACTTAGAACCGATGGTCGTACAGCAAAAACAGGCATCATATTCCAACGACGACCCTACTAGACATCACGTAGACTTCAGACTGACGTCCGACAACGTTTTGAATGCATCTTTATATGCATCCAACAGTGCCTTGACCCTCGTCCTCTCTGCTACGAGCGCCTCATCCTCATTCAACAAATCCGAAAACAAATCCGGCTTGTACAAGGACGAGACGAGACGGTTTTGGACCTGTTGCGAGGTGTGGTTAACGAGAAAATGCATGATTGCTTTTGGAATGAGGTCCTGGATGCTCTGCCGCACAATTGAAAAATATGATGCAATGAGGGAGCGGATGAGAGACGTCTCCATCTCTTCTCGGAGAGTCAGGTGAGAGCCTTCTGACGGAATCTACAACGCGCCAGAGGTTGGAATTGATCAAAGAAAGACAATTAATGACATAGGACCGGGATACCAGGAAAAGACTCACAGCTTCAATATGTTTGCCGAGGCTCTTCATGTCGTACGCCGCATTATTGCCGTCCATAGTCCTCTTCCCAGCCATGAGGCCCATTGATACTGACGCCTCGGCACCGGAAACATCGCGCCCAACGGGCACAATACTATGTCCAAGTCCATGACTTGGTACCGGGCCCACCGATCCCGCATGATGCGGTCTCTCCATAGTCGGCCCACCCCCAGCAATAGGTCCCGGCCCGTTCTGCCCAAAGAAATAGTTCAAAAACGTCTCGCGAGCCGTGACATGCTGTGATCCGCTGACACCACCGCCAGCCGCCTGCGAATGGGACGATTGTGGGCGATGTGAGGTGTTATGCGTGTGTCTGGAGGTAGGTGGCTGCTTGCTCAGCCCCATGGCCACAGGGGGGGTCCCCCGGGATCGGTCGTGGACCGTGGAAGAGATGGAACGCCCATCGCGTGTGACAACCCCGTTGGCACCCGCAGTGTTTTCTTCGGCTGAATCATCATCCGCGTCTTCGGGTGACACAACCCCATTTATCGGCTCAGTCGACGCAGGCTATAGTGACACGAGCACGGCCCATCAGAAGAGAAGGGCGTGAGCCCGGGTGCAAGCGAAAAAAGACCGACCAAAGAACTCACCCGGGCTGGATGTCCCCGTTCCGAAGGTGCCGCAGACTGATGTGCAACAAGCGCTGACCCGGAAATGAACGCAGGATGGTTGGTGTTTATATACGCTGCTTGGATCTCTATCAAGCTCTGTGCGTACTCGGAAGTGGGGCCCAATCTCTCCCGAAGAAGTTCGGAGACAGTTTCCACAAGTTGGGCATGTAGCCGGGGGAATCGTTGCAATTCCTTGATAAGTACCGTTGTTAATGGGAAGCCGCAGCGGTACAAGTTTACTCACGATACTGGTGCAATTGTGGCATATCTTGACAAGTTCTTCGTAGACCAGCTCCACACACCTCAAACTCGGCGCCTCCAGCAATTTAATCTGCGGTTTCACAAGTAAATCGAACGCCACTTCTGGCACAAACAAACTCGGCCTGGGACCTGTTGAGTTCCTGATAGCGGTTCGAATGTCCTGGTTGTCGAGATTTGAAGTGGAGTCGATGGACGCAAGCGCAGCACCGAAGATGTCGTTGAAGATGTAATATATACGGGCGCCACCTGAGAGCTCCTTGGTAGAGACATTAACATTAGTACCTTCGATCGAAGAAACAAAGTCCCGGGCGAATTGGGTCATCAGGCGAAGAATCAAGGCACCCTGCTGCGGACGGACCGTCAATTATTGGAAGATACGTCGATGAATGTAACGCACTCACCTGGTTCGCGTCCCCAAAGATGGCTGAGTCACCAAACGAATTAAGTTCTTGTTGTGCCTGGCCCATCAATGTATTCAACCGTGCCTTCATATCTGGGAGCTTGTCTCTGATATGGTTCAGCAACACCTACACCCTTGCATCAAAACCTGTACCGCAGAAATACACGAAACCAACACACCTGATTCAAAGTCTTCGCCAGATACTTTGTCCCATTTTTGTGTGCGATATTTCGGTATGCCGGATGGTTCCTGAAAAAATCGCTTTCGCTATCCGCTGCATCTTTCATAGTTTTCTCGGTGTTGATATCCAACTGGCTGCGATTTACTACGCCAATGAAGCCTAGTTTTAGTGGATACACCCGTCCTGTAAGTATGTCCAATGCATTCGTGCCAGCATCCATCAAGTCCAGTTTTGTGAGAACGCCGATCGTGCGTCGGCCTTGTGGATCAACGGAGCGGGCAAGTTTGAGCGATTCAGAGTTGGCGAGGTCGACATTGGCTGCAGAGACAGAAAGAATGACACTGGCTGGCGTGAGTATGAGTTGGCAAGGAGAGGCGGAAAGGCGTTACCTGTTCGGCTTTGAGATGTAATCCAGGACGAGATTGCGGATTTGGCGCTCAATATCGCTTGGTTGGTCACCCACCGGGACCTGCACGAAACATGAACAAAGAAGAAAGCAAACCCTTCAACCTGTAATACATGCCTTTGTCAAGCCTGGCAGATCGACTAAAGTCAAATCCAGAACGTCCGGACTATAAATCCGTAGAGATATGGGCAATTTGCTGACACCCTTGTTCTGCCCCGCGACTCTGAACGTCTCCTGCTCTATCTCTTTTCGAATTTCCTGAAAGTCGGTAAATCGTTTGTCTACATGGAGGAATTGGGCCCATTCGGTAGGTGTGGGCGATGCCGGGTCCTCCGGAAGGGGCGTGTGTACGAGCTGTAGGACAAGAGGCCGGCGGGTGACAATCCCCTGTCCTCGGGGTAGAAAGTCGCGGCCAACGATTCTGCAATGGGAAGCGTGAAGTTGTGTAGAAACCAGAAATGACTGAAAGACCAACGTCTCCAGAACACTTGATTTGCCTGCTGATTGACTACCAACCTAGCTCATTGAATGTCAGTGGAGCTTGGTTCTGAACGCTCCAATGATAAGCTTACCACTACAAGCTGAGGCATATCCAATTCGCCTCCTACAAAGGAAACATTTCAGATGTTAGTAGAGAAAAGAGGCAAGGGACGTACCCAAGTTGGTGAATGTGTCCTGGAGCTTGTTGACAAGCTTGATGAGGTCAGAGTCCATGGCGGGCGTAAATGTCGATGGCTCTTGAGTGTAAGTTTGGGACGAGTGCAGTCACGGTTTGGAGACGCGTGAGGCGTCGAACGCGCCGTACATAGTTTGGGCGTGTTTGCGAGAGCGCTCGTCGTTGGCGTCAATGGCCGCTCCGCTTTTCGCTGGTAAAGGTAAGTGTTCACGTTCTTCGTCAATTCTTCATCCAGATTATCTTGCAGCTACTTTCAGTCCTTCGGTACACCGATATTTCCTAAAAACTTGGGGTGCGCGTCGCCATTATGAGGCTGCTAATCCTAAACTGCTCATCTCGCAACATCAGTCAAGCACGGCGGCACTCTTGTTCGCTCGAAGCAAGAGTTTTGGAAGGCAGATTTTTTCTTTTGTGATGGCATAAATGATCCTTGGCTTGGCGCGTGAGTCTAGCGATTTTGCGGACTTACTGTTACTGACTGGATTGAAGGCTCGTATCTAAATCCCTTGTCGTTCGTACCGTCATAAGTATTGATTCTCATTTTCTCATTCCATACTGACGTCGTCCTGCAAGGTCATACATGCTGCTTGGGTGTATGAATCAGCAGTCGAACAGTTTCTGATGCCCATCGCTAAATACGTTCTTGATGGTTGGTCGCTCTCCGCTATGATCACGCATATACCCACCCCCCAACCTTTCAAGATACTTTTTGTGCTTCCGACCTTGATCCTGCGCACACTCAGCCTCCCCAGGCTTCAAATCAACAGCCCCCGAACCAAATGAATGTGCCAATTTTGAAATGCCCATCGCATACGTGTACTCCTGCCAACGTACCTTATTCAGACAATCCATCAAGCTTCCCGAACGACAGGATTTCCTCTCATTGCGCCAATGGACGCCCAGCCTTATCGCAAGTCTGTGCCGCCACGAAACGCCCACTTGAACCCGACTCTGACTATTCCGATCATGACCGCTGGCCGCTCAAGAAATCACGTCTAACTGAACACAGTGATATCCTAGATAACCCCGTAATAGATTCCTCTGACGATCGTCTTCAAATCACCGAGGTTCTCAAGGTCCGCTCTCAGCCTACTGTGCCTGCGCCTGTCCCCTATGCACTCCGCTCTAAATATGCTTTCTGTGCTGATACGAAGCTCCTTCCTGATTTCTCTCGTCCGCTCCTCCCTCTAGCCGTTCAAAAGCTGCGGCAGCCCGTATTTGTCTCCGAAATTTCTGAGCCTGCGACTATCTTACTGGACGATCACAGAGCTGCCAGGACTAGAATTTTAGAAAATTCTACCGCTAATTCATCCTCTGACACCACCCTGATCTCGAATTCCTCTTTCAACGACAGTAGTATCACGGCAATCTCCTCTCGCAAGTTGTCAACCTCAGCCACGATAAATCCCACGTTTCCAGAATTTTCTGCCTCCCCAGCTGTTCCCTCCTCCATCATCCCACTAAAGGACGTCCCGAACCCTACATGTAGCGCTAATTCAAAGCCGTCCGATATCAATACTAGAGCCAATCAGCGATGGTATGCAGAATGCCCGCCACCGATCACGAAAACGAATTGTGAAGTAGATTCGGGCTTATCACGAGTCGATGACAGACCTCGCCAAACGCTCGCGTATGTCCCCTAGTATCGTCAATGACCCTTGCCTGGCAACGTTGACGTGAACACATTGGTACCAGTTCCCTCATGGACTCTCACCAGACCTTTTGGACCGCTCACCAGACCTCGAACAACTCATCGTACCCGCTCCGGGTTGCGATTTCCAAGATACTGGATGGTGCTCCGATGCCGGAAGGAGGTACTGCGCTGTTTCTTCGTGGAGGGAGGTACGGAGACAGGGTGTTTGGTGTGTCGAAAACTAAGGGAAGGGGGCCAAGTAATTAGGCCTTAATTAGGCTCTATTTTGTGGGTTGACTGCTCTGGCTCGAGTTTGGTTCATAACATGTTCGCCCCTTGGCCACGGTGGTGTACAAATCGTCATAAACATTCCCGCTAATCTACTATATCTCAAACACTCCAAGTTCGGCATGGATCCAGGGACCCCACTGGTCGTTGATAACGGAACTGGCGTAAGTGAAGTATCTCTGGCATCTCAGGATCGCCTGACGCCGACCAGTTCGTGAAAGTTGGATACGCAGGCTCAAACTTTCCCGAACATGGTACTTAGTCCGCAGCATACGATCGCACTCAAAGTAACCTTTACTCTCCCCCAGTATTCCCCTCCATAGTTGGTCGTCCTATCCTACGTGCAGAAGAACGGGTTGGGTCCGCCGTTATCAAAGATATCATGATCGGCGACGAGGCTGCGTCCAACCGGAATTATTTGCAGGTAACACAACCAATGGAGCATGGGATAGTACGGAATTGGGAAGATATGAAACATCTATGGGATTATACCTTTGACGAGAAGATGAAAATCGACGTGACAGGCCGGAAAGTGCTGCTAACGGAGCCTCCGATGAACCCAAAAGC
The DNA here is from genome assembly GCA_003314045.1 of Hygrophorus pudorinus. Lineage (NCBI taxonomy): Eukaryota > Fungi > Basidiomycota > Agaricomycetes > Agaricales > Hygrophoraceae > Hygrophorus > Hygrophorus pudorinus. The sequence continues at coordinate 4,402 of QLPF01018554.1, read as the reverse complement.
CAATAGGCAAAGGATGTGTCAGGTCATGTTTGAAGACTACGGGTTTGGGGGAGTTTACGTCGCCATCCAGGCCGTGTTGACGCTTTATGCTCAAGGTGTGTCCGCTACGCCAACGGTTCTGTAATACATTCACGTCCGGTATATTTTGGTGTTAGGCCTCACGACGGGCGTGGTGGTTGATTCGGGAGACGGCGTAACGCACATCGTGCCGGTGTACGACGGGTTCGCGCTGCCGCACTTGACTCGACGACTGGATATCGCCGGCCGAGACGTTACACGCTATTTGATCAAACTGCTCTTAATGCGTGGTTATGCATTCAACCGAACGGCCGATTTCGAGACCGTCAGGGAGATCAAGGAGAAGTTGTGCTATGTCAGGTGAGTACGCTCTTATTCTTTCATATCTGTCTGACCTCATCTTTGAAAAGTTATGACCTTGACATGGATCAACGCCTTTCGGAGGAAACCACGGTCCTTGTCGAGAGTTACACGGTGCGTTGTTGTGGAGACCATAATAGAGGACAGTTGTTTACACTTTCTACCAGTTACCGGATGGCCGGACGATCAAAGTCGGTTCTGAACGATTTGAAGCTCCTGAGTGCATGTTCCAACCACATCTAGTCGACGTCGAGCAGCCTGGGGTTGCAGGTGTGTCCACATTTTTCTCGCCGCCGAGCGTCTAACTACTATCATTGTGCACAACGCACAGAAATGCTCTTCCAAACAATCCAAAATGCGGCCGTCGATGTTCGCGTCGAACTTTACAAACACATCGTGCTCTCCGGTGGTTCTAGCATGTACCCCGGACTACCCAGCAGGCTTGAGAAGGAGATGAAACAGCTCTACCTGACTCGCGTTCTCGCCGGTAACCCGACGAGGCTGAATGTTCGTTTCTCTTTTGTTTCATCGTTCGGGATGGGTGTCGATGACGGGTTCCCACTGCTGCAGAAATTCAAGATCAGAATCGAAGATTCTCCTCGCAGAAAACACATGGTCTTCCTGGGTGGCGCTGTGCTGGCGGATATCATGAAGAATCGACAGGAATTCTGGATATCGAGGGAAGAGTGGTTCGAGCAGGGTGCCCGTGCGATGGATAAGCTCGGACGGGGGGAGAACTAAACCATTCAATGTTGGTGTTACGATAGGCCGCGGGTCGCAATGTATTGGTGTTCAGAGGCGAACTACAGCAGGGCGATCGGGAAAGGGAATCCCCACTTGTCAGTGGGTTCAACAATAATATTCGTCACCGCCGTCCTCTATTATTTGAAGTGTCTATACTATAGCTACCAAACGACAACCTACTAGTATGAGACAACGCTCCCAACGTTAACAGTGATGTGAATAAGTAGATTACCACCTTATACTCCTACCACCACCTGATCTCAGTCCACAACAATGGCGCAAACACCACGCATGCAGTCCGGAACTACATCACGTCGAGTAAGTTCACAGAATAGCACATGAAAATGAACACGTACGACGCGGAAGCTCTTGAGAGTCAACTCGGGATACTGGTCAAACCGTGCTGTCGCGTACACCACCTTTTCATCGGGGAAGGCGGAACGGGGTGAAACAGGTTGCGGGTGGGTAAACATTACCCAGATGGAGTAGAAGGCCACCGAGAAGAAGTGGTAGAAGAGGAGGAAGGGCGAAGGTATTATCCTAGTTGTGAAAATACCCAATGAGCGAACAAACGAGGGGAAAGGAAATCAACATACGCACCCAGATAGCAGCGATACGGGGCCGTTGATGCACTCCCCACCACGCTCGAAGTATTTGAAGCATCCCGAACGTAGGACAGCCAGTTCTTCGTCTACAAAAGCAGATAAACACAATGAAGTGGACACCGGTATCACCCACGTACCGTCCGCCCTGAATAAATCATACAGCGCAACGCTCAGGATATTGATACTGCTCGACAGCGGCTTCCTTCCCCAATGCCACCGATGAAGCAGACGGGACATCTCGTCCCAATCACCCAAAGCCTTCACATGCTTGAGCATCTCTGCGAGCAGTAATGTATCGTGGAGTGCCACGGTCATCCCGCCGCCTGTGAGCGGGTGTCGCATATTCCACGCGTCGCCGAGGAGGATGACACCTTCTTTGCTGTGCCGGCCCCCTTGTTCTGCGGCTGGCAAGAAGGAGTTGGGCATCCGCCTGAGGCGGCTTTTTTCGAGTGCGGTTTTGACTGGGACGTGCAGTGTGGAGGGCAGTTGGGGGACGATTTTGGTTAGAATGTGATCCTGCGATGGGGTGTCAATTTCATACGACGGGGTAGAGAAAGTATAGACGTACTTTTAAATCAGGTGGAAGATTTGACGTTGACGAGCATCCGTGTGTCGTGTTGCGATATCTGGTAGAGCAAAACAGGTCCGTACCCGCGAATCAAAGCGACGGTACCGTGCTTGTCCATAGGGAGCACAGCGTCCTCTAATATAGTCCCCACAAAATGACTCTTGGTGTCAGGCTTGACCCCCGTGCTGCCCATCACCGAGCTTCGAAAGTTCGAAAGACACCCATCTGCAACGACAACCAAGTCCGCAAAGAACGACTGCTTATTCCCATCGCCGCCCTTCCTCGTCGCACGCACTCCAATAACCCGCTTGCTCAGCTCACACTCAATCAGCTCCCCCACATTCGCCTCCATCACATCTACTCCCAGCGCCTGCCCCGCCTTCTCCCGCAACGCCATAATAAACCGTCCATGGTGAAAACTCCTCCCTTGATGCCCGGCGGGATAAGGTATGGGGACCGACTTACCGTACTCGACGACGCAGTACCCGTGGACGGGAATCGCATCGATATTGTCGAGACACGATTGCATACCGAGTTTCTTGAGCGCCATGACGCCTCCGGGCTGCAGCAATTCACCCACGATGCGGTCGGGCTCTGCTAGGGAGCGCTCGAGGAGGGCTATGCGTAGGGGCTTGGGCCGCGAGGGGGATGTTATTGTTGAGAGTGCGTGGGCTAGTGACGAGCCGGCGACGCCTGCCCCGAGGATGAGGACGTCGTAATGAGTGTTCGGCATAGTGAGAGGAGCAGCCGAGGGGTGTGATGCATCGACTTGCCAACTCGGATATTTTTTTCAGGTGGTGCCATTTTCCGGTGGTGCCACACAGTGGTTGGCGATATTCTAGATTCCCCAATATTTCTAGTTCTACACATTCTACTAGTATTTATCCCAAAACCCGACCCAAGGCTCCAGTCGCCTAAATCGAGCCAGCTGCGTCCCTCTAATAATGTTCTGACCTTGCACGAGCCTTAATTCCCGCCCTCTCATGCGTCTGGTCTTTCTAAGTGGCTCAGCTGCATCCTTTTCTTCGTCGGTAGGCAGCCGCTCTTCTTCTGGTAATGATTGGGCGTGCTCCTGGGTCAATCGCAAAATTGCGTGAGTCTTCGTAAGAGCGAAGGATGCGGCGCGAGATACGGGTGTTTCAATGAGTTCTAGGCTTGAATCGGGCTGAAAGTGTGCCAATAACAGAGCAGAGAATAGATCACCAACTCCCGAGAAATAGCCAGGCAAGAGCGGAACTCGTTGCGCGTGTACGGAAGATATATGTTGGTCTTGTGAGGAAGAGTCTGAGGACGATGAGATGCACAGGAGGTATTCAAAGCCATCCTTGGCTAAGGGTCGGATCTCTGGTGGCAAAGCCTCAGCGAGCCACTGTTTGAGGGGAATGGAGCTAATTACGACATTAGCAACATGGCAATCCTTGTGGAGAATTTCGAGGGCACGTCGGAGGGAGGTCAAGTCTTTGAGCTCGACCTTGGTGAGGACTCTGTTGATCCGATTTGTGAGGATGTCGAACACAGTGTGGTAAATATTGCTTACTCTACTTCGAACCAGTTAGGAGTGATAACAGTTGCCAGGGGCAGCATTGACCGATAAACGGGTACAGCGTCTGGGTTTACATAGAGTCGACCAGCGTCACCTAACACAGCTGAAATAACAAATAGGAATCGAAGACGAGTGAGGATAATGTATAATGTTGCTCACGATCTAGGACGTAGATAAAATGTGATTTCTCCTTTTTCAGGTTGTTTGCAAGGTCTGCGATCACCGACAAAGCTTCACCTCCGGGAATGAAACCTGAAGCGCCAAAAGGTGAGTGAATGGAGTTGTGGATAGATCCATCTGTCGGAACCTGTAAGCAGTCTGTCAGGTTTGAGCAACCCATTCTGCTGCATTCCCTGAAGAATCCCCGCCAAGTCTACTGCGCTCGTTTTGGACCCTCCGAAGTGAGAATAGCCTATGAGAGACAAAAATGAGGATCTCACGATTACTCTGTTGAGTTCTACGCACCGGTGTGGTTTGAGAAATTCACCGTATTGATGATCTGGATGGATTTCAGATGAGAAACAGCCATCTCTAAAATGACATACATCGACGTCGTAGCCCAGA
>QLPF01018552.1:0-23559 GCA_003314045.1 Hygrophorus pudorinus | reverse complement strand
GCACTATTTCATCATTGTCCTACATTCGTCCTCAGCTCCCTCTCCCATCTTCTGAAATCTGACAGAGCAGAGATTCCAAGAACTAGGTCCGTGGGTGATGACGATAACTCTTGGCTCAACAGCGGCGGCGAACGCACTGCGAAGCCATGGAACCTACCCAATAGCCAATGTGATGGCAGGCCACCTTGTTGACGACTCAAACTTCAAGAACAGCACGGTCGCCTCAACAGCTGCGACAAACGCCTTGCGAAGCCTTTGTAGATGTGTGCTGTGACGAAGGGCCTCTCTGCTCAACAGCTGCGGTGAACGTGCTGCGAGGTGGTGTAGCATGGTAGATGAAAAGCTGAGTTCAAAGTCCGAAAATCCGGGACCTCCTTCGTTTGAGGACATTCCGTATCTGGAAAGTCTGCCAGTCTGCTATGAGTCCGCCCCTAGTAAATAAATAGCATGCCTGCCTATATTGTAGTAATACTCTCGGTCATGTCACCCTTGTCACCATCGTTGGCAGTGCAGGCACCTTTTTACTATTTTTCTCAAAAGGAACACTATCCCGGACCACAGTTGCCCTTCGACCCTGAGAAGAAGACAAGTGGTGGTACTGGGAAGTGGGTGGGGTGCGACAAGCTTGCTAAAGACGCTCGATAGTACAACGGACTACAACGTCGTGAGTAAGCTCTCCATGCATCAAGACGTGAATTGACGGTTGTGCTCTATGAAAGGTCGTTATTAGCCCGAAGAATTTCTTCTTGTTCACCCCTTTGCTGCCAAGTGTTGCTGTGGGTACACTCAACCCACGCTTGATTCTTCAGCCTACGTGGTACATTACCCAGCACAAGGCGCGTTCGGTGGCCATCATCGAGGCAGAGGCTCAGTCGGTCAACATATGATTGCCTTGCATTATCCTACCCAAATATACTTACACCTGTACAGCCCATCAACAAGACAGTCACCTTCTCTGGTAAGTCACATTTGTTCAATGGATGGCAGCACACGTGACATGTGTTTTATTCAGACAAAAAACTCTGAGATCTGGATATCCAAGGCCAGGTCTCCTCCACCATGATCCGTACGATTACCTCGTCTTTGCTGCTGGAGCGGAGACGTAGACATTTGGGATTCCAGGAGTGAAGGGAGAGGCGTGTTTCATGAAGGAGCTGACGGATGCTGAGAAGGTACGCTCATCTCAATGGCCCCTCATAACTCCTTTCTGGACTCAGAGAACCTACAGTACTGAAGATATCTACACACCCTGATTGTTCAAACCCACCCCCTCTTCACGAATGTCCCTGACTTCAAGAACTGCCCTATCCCCACAGTGTCTTGTGCTGTAAGCCCCTTTTCCGTGCAGCTGTTTCACCGCTCAGTTTGATAATTCAGACGCGACCTCACCCCCTAGCCTCTACACACTCCCCTCATCGTCATACTTTACGCTTACCAGGCAAAGCTCGAATCGCTGCAAGAGACTCCTGACCCCACTCTGTGACATTTATGAGGTAAGTGATCACTATTTACTCACACCACACTCCAAACCCTCAACACCGTACTACTAGGCATACACGACTGGAAGCTGGCCGATCCTGAAAGCACATGTATATGTACAATACAATAAAATTTGTATTTTGCGTCCAAATGTAGATATGAAGAAACTAATAGCAATGACTTGCAAAACGTCCTTTCGTCATGAAATCGGCTGTAAATACCATGAACGAGTGCTACACTTCACATCTGAGATATCAGCAATTACTACATCCACAATGAAAAGAGATCAGAAAGCAAGCAGTTGAAGTCAGCATCATCGTGCAAGCTGCGCACAGTGGCGTACCAACTCCTGATCTTGGGCAAAAAGTCATCGCCCAACCGGCGTTTCTCCTTGCTGTCCACCTGGTGCAGTAGAACGTGGTGAACCTGTGGAAGTCAACACACTGCAGTGAACAGACACAGATGGATTAGCGACTCACGAGTATTGCTACGTAAGCTACAAAGTCTGGATCGATTTGCTTCTCCCACTTGAAGGCCAGGGGGAGCTTATGGTATGGAAGGGTTTTGGCGTCAAATCCCAACACAAACAAGCAGTGTTGAAATGTTGTATTGCAAAATGGTGAGAAAACTGGTTGCTGGGTGGGGGAAAGCATGTGGGATTTTTGATTGGCAAAGGCATATCCCGGATATGAGATCAGAGCCTTCATGAATGTAGCCCGCTGAGCTAGCAGCATTTGATGTAGGGCAAATTCAGCAGACCAGGTGTGCCTAGAACAATGCCGTTGATCTTGTTGATGTCGTTGTTTCGTTTCTGACTCATGGAGTGCTGAACGATCTGGATGAGTGAGTCTTTAATCGTAACACCATCTTCTGGATACTCCTTGAACTCGCGGACATATATTGCGAAAGCCTCCTGAAGAAGGTTTTTGGCCTCCGTGGTTGACAGTACGCGAAAAATATCCTTCACAAGAAGAACATATGCTCCTCATATTCCAATGCTGATAATGATATACCAGCGAGGTTTCGAAACTTTGTAGTATGACATGTTGGGGGTGAAGTCATCATCCTGGGTGTGGTCGAGCGCACCGACAACGTTGGAGATTGTGAGTATGGCTGGCGATACAGCAGCCGGCAGGAGGCCAACGTTCGTCCCGGGAATGCTAAAAAGATTGGGCTTCTTCTGACATAGCTTGTAGGATTTTGACCCATCAGCGGAGTTTCCGATGAGGCTGCTCTTTGCTTCAGAGGGACGGCGTGAGGCCTTGGATCGGCACGGCTGCATCTCGGTACTAGAAGATTGTCCTGTTGTCTTGTTTCGCCACGCTTCATACGAAAGTTTCGAAATGCCGTTGCAAGAGTCGTAGGAGGGAGTAGACTCTGTGGCAGGTAACTGGGCAGGTGTGAACCCAAAAGCACTGCTGTCCCTGCCCCAACCTGCAAAATTACTGCCAGGCTTTACGCCAGGAGTAAGCATTCGGCAGCAAAAATGTAGTTGGCTGCCATACTGAGACTAGTGGCCAATCATCATGACAAGGACTGCCCAGCTGAATGGAGTCAACTATGTCCTGACTGCGAGTGTCAGCATCGGAATGTGTTACTGGAACGCTGGGGCCTGAATAGAACAACTCCTCCAGATCGAAACCGTATGCGCTTGCATCAAACTTCAAGGAATAAAAGCATCAGTGGTGAACGATGCCGTGAAATGACAGCGACCTACCAGATCATTGGACTCAGCGCTGCCAGCGCCTTGGATGGAGAAGGGCAGCATCGTATGGCTAGCAGACTTTGAAAGCCATATCGCAAAATATACAGTTTTGAGCAGGGCAGGGTCACATGAAAATTGTATCGTTTTGCGAACCTTTTGTCGGTGAAGACATTTTCTGCCAATACGATCACATGTTGAGTCGGACCGAAGGACATGTAATAAGCGTTCAGCGAGACCTGAAAATCAGCCCGCCAAAGACAGCAAGTGAGTCTGAATGCATTTTGCAAAAACATTAATCTAACACCCGTCCAAGCCCTCGATTCAACAGCTATGTTGCACGCGCTGCGAACTTGATAGAGCTGTGGTGCCATGGCCATGACTGTTTTGTGAACCCTTCGCCGATGAAGGCATTTTATGCCAATACAATTTCATGTCGAGTCAGACCGCAGGACGTGGAATACGTATGCCGTTTAGTGAGATCTAAAAATCAGCCTACTAAAGATAGTAAGCGAGTCTGAATGCGGTTTGAAAACCCGTTAACCTAATGCCAGTCCAAGCTCTCGGTTCGACAGCTACGTTGCACCCGCTGCAAACCCGATAGAGCTGTGATGGCCATGACTCGGTGTGATATGATGAGTGTCATGCCTATGGACGATTCCACGACCATACACTCAGCTCATCAGCGACGATGACAATCTTGACCCCAATAGCACAGCTCCAACATGGGACTATTGGACTAGATATGGGATATAGGTGAATGCAGTCGGTAATATTACGAACGTCTGATGTGCGATGAGTACTACATGTATCACGTTACCGCCGTTTAACAATGGACAATCCCTTGTCAGGAGCTTAGTTGTCAGTCAAACTTCTTACTTCCAGTTGGAATTTTTTTTGTTAGCTTAGGATATATACAATACGAGTTTATTTCAGGTCAGGGAATCCACTATCAGTTTGAAAAAGGCCACTAAATTTATACGCCAAATGCTGGAGAATCGTGAACATAAGCCCAGGCCAAGACTTGGCAGTGTGCCATACGCTCAGTCTCAAAGTTCTCAAAGTTCTCAAAGTTCTCAACAGCTGCGATAACAAGATGTGATGCTGGATGAGTCATGTTTGATGCATAATCATTTGCTAAATGCAGCATTTCAAATGGTGTTTGGCAAATGGTTGTCACCAGAAGTGTTGAAAAGGCGGCAGTTTAAAAGTAGTCAGTACAAGTCTCTGTCTTTTTTACTTGAAAATGACTGATGAAAATCGCAATTTGCCCAAGCTTGCTGCAATTTATTCCAGCCCATCCTTTCGACCACCCCCATCTCCATCTCCCTCCATAGTTTCAGACTCGTCAGATGATGAGGCAGCAACTCAGGAGAAGCGGATGGTAGACACAGCTTACCGCCAGACCCTCAATGTAAGGCGTATCTTCAGTTATCAACAAATAATTGGCGGTATATTCGTTCTCTTTGCCAGGGCCTCCTCCTACCATCTAGTTTGGGCCCTCCAGACTCATCACACATCATGATGAATTATGCCAAGACAACATGTGATCTGATTCATGCTGAAGCTTTCATTGTGGAACGACGATATCATTGATTGAGGTATGCAGCAGAGGCTTACAAGATTCATGTGCGGAAGATGCGGCAGAGATACATTGAAGTAACAAAGCAGGCACACGGGTACTACGAGGTTGCTGCCTTTCACGGCTCCACCTCGGAATGCGATATTCCAAAGGAATCAGTCCGTTTCCCCTCTGTTCCCGGTAATGTGCCTCTTATCTTGTACTAAGCTGTTTGCTAAGGAATCATGACAGATTCTCCTTGCATGAACTGTGGAGTCACATTGGGCTGACAACCATCGCTGAGCCGTCTTCACCTCTCAGTAAATCCTATATTGAAGTTGGCTGGGCCATTTAAATGTAGAATATATCAGTGCTGTCGTGGACAATTAACTATGTACACCATGTACTATATCTCGCTTCCACTGTACTGGTGGCTTTTGAATCGCAAAGTCACATAACTTTTGGCCGATCAGTGTGCATCTACTACTATGCGCCCCAAAAGCCCGTATGTATGGTGCACGTGATCCCGTGACGTGATCAGTGTCACAATCCTGGCTGAGTGTAAGTAGAATTTCGATCAAATTGTCACCGTGACAGTAAAAATGGAAATTCAAAGTAAAAGTAATGCAATAGTCAGTTTTGACTAAGTTTGACTAATTTTAGCCCATTTTGGACCCATTTGCATGACTACGATTGCTGTAAATGCAACCACGTCCATTTTATTGTTCACATCAATTTCAGTCACAAAAGTCTTGTAAAAGTACATGTATAGTCAGCAGGTAGTAAAGTGTTTTGTTGTACATAGTCATACAAAAGTCCCCGTATAGTCAGGGAATTTGCAATTTCAGTAAGCTGTACATATGCCTACTACTACCTATATACCCCCCTCCTCTTGCTCTTCTGCTGCTGATCCCCTTCCCACTCTCTACTCTAAGCCTTAGTCTACACCTTGGCTGCAGTGCATGCCGTTCTAGTGATGCAGTGCGGTTAGGGGGGCTTGTCTCTGCACCCTTACCTCGCTCTGTTCCGTCTCGGTCCCGCGTTTGCGCTGGACGTCGGTCAGTGGGCCAGAAATGGCATTGACGCGGCACTAGGGATGTGGATGGAGCAGGGGTCTAGGTGTCCAGCAGGCATGGTCACAACTGACTGGATGGTGTGTCGAGAGGGCGGGCCTACTGCTTGACCTGGACATCGACAGCTTGATGCCGAGCGCTGTGGATGTATTCATGCCAGCATGGATGAGGCTGTCATAGCGACACTGTGGCTGTGGTGAACTTACCCCTGGGTTTTAAATGTCTCCTTCCTTGGGGGTGGTCTTGGCGGCTTTACGAGCCTGCCTGGCACATGCATGTGCCTGGGTTGTGTACCCGAGTTGTTTGGAAGAGGTTGGATGTGGCTGGTGTGCCACATCGTGCTGGCGCTTGGTAGGTGACGTGGTGTGTCGAAACGCGCGCGTCGGTTGCATGTAGTGAGTAAATAGACTGTATGAAAGAATCAATAGGGACTCAATGAGGAGCCTTGCGCGTGCCCCGATAGGTCGGGGCCGCATTGCCTGCATGCAGTGGGTGGCTTATGGTGGCGGTGATGCCTGCTTTCCTGGACTGCCAACTCTCCTCCCACCTTCCGGACCGTCCCTGCTGCACGGTGCTCGCGTGTCATTGTGTGGTGGGGTTGGAGATGGGTGTTGGATGGGTGCAGAGTTAGTGGGTGGTGCACCACCATCATTCCATTGAGTCATTGATGGTAAGTCTTAAAGTCCTAGAGGGTAGAATAATTAGTAGAACATGAAATCCCACAGTGTACTTACCTTTGGGCTAACTTTGGGCAGTTTCAGGCGCGAAGGTGTATAATACAACAAGTGTGTCCGACTCCAGGTCGTTCTGCTTGAAGTTGAATTTAGGGCCGGCTGGAAATAACTTCAAAGTAAATTATAGAATTTGAACTTTATGCGAAGTCTCAAACCGCTGATTCGAAACTGTGACTAAATCTTAACTGTGAGTGGACTGTGAGTAGACTGATATTGATCTAGAAATATTGCACAGATTGTGGTTGTGCCTGGACATGACTAGACATGACTAAAAGCCCATTTTTCAAACAATTGCTCGACTACTAGCTGACCAGCACCTTGTGTTTTTACTTAGCCTGATATGAGGCCTGACGAGGCGGTGTGACAGGCAGAAATTTTTGGCAGAAAAGGCTCAGAAAGGGCCTGTAACTTCGTTGCCGCCGTACGTACAACTGTACTCTACGCCAAATCACACCCTTTATCCTTCTTCAATACCTCAAAATCCAGCTCCAGCCTGAGATACCCCTTGTGTTGCCTCAATGCTCTTGTTGGATGCCGAACATCCGGTTCCTCAATATCGGAGTTTGGCTCAGTGGAAATGTTGCGTTGACTATGCAAGTGAGCCTGAGTGCCATAGACTTCACGTTTGTGCCACTCAGAGCGACAATGTCTATTTCGTTCCTTCTGGATAAACATCAATGCATGCCAGCCCCCAGGCTGTGATCACCCACCAACTGTCCTTCGCCCTTCTGCCCTTCCAACTTGGACTGGTTCAGTTCGGGCACCTGGTCAAATAATGTTGCGACGCAGACAGCTTTGTGCGTCACATCCGAGTCCCTGCTTCCTGCCACACTCTACAACAATAAATAACAATAGGAAATCCTAGAAACTTGAACCTACCAATGTCTTGCAGCTCGGACCTTCTTTCTGAGAAATCCCCAGGATATCATAGCGCTTGTCGCATGCACGGCAATCGTCAGACATAGTTCAAGTAACCCATGAACTCAAACATCCTTTATAGCACAAAACTACTGGTTCCCATGTGAAGTGACAAGAGTACCGTTGTCACGGTTTTGCGTCATGTTTTGCAGATGTTTTAGGCCATTTCAAAACAGTTCACAATCGTGGGTGGGGGCCTTCCAGTATATGGATTACAATGAAGAAACAATTTAATGAAATTTAGGTGGGAAAAGACTGATGACGCGACAATATTAGTTTTCGACTTTGGGGACAGTAAGTAGTCTGCAAGTTCTTTTAGTTGCCATACCCAGCCAACTCAAGTCTGTTGTCATTGCATAAATGGCAAGTTTCGTTTTGTAAACCGCAAAAGGTTACGGCTGCATTTTGAACCTTGCAAAATGCGCCATCATCTGATGATCTATTTAATAGTGCTAGTAATTGGCCATCCCTCCTCAGAGCCAGCCCTAATCTGTCGAGACTATTGGATTCATCTCTGCCATTGATCTGCCCTCAATGGTCCGTAGACAAGCGTGTTTGGGACTTGGAAAATTATCTTAGACGCATTCGGGGGCAACTTGAACGTGGAAGTATTCTCCTCCAATACGACCCAACAGCGTCGGATTTGCGTCCATGGTTGTGGTGAGTCATTCAACATATGTTCGCCCATCTGCTTCAAATTTGATTACTTGCTTTATGATGTTGTAGGCCAGTGGCTGAAAGTGGACAGTGTATCACTCCATTGGACCTGCTCGATTACCTTATCACACACCAATTCAGAACACCCTGTTGTCTTTGTGCTTGTGACCTTACCATGTCAACCAGTATTTTTGAAGCCGCCGTTTACGTTGCTGCCACGGGGGAGTTTACTGGTGAATATGTAGCTGGCTGCGCCATGGATTCTTGTGGCTATTTGGGTACGTCAAGTTGGTCATGCAGAAGACAACCCTTAATATCAAACATCACTCTAATTTTCAGTCTGCATTGAACATTTTTATACGTTACGGGGACTCCTCGTCGAACAATATGCTGCCAGAGGTGTCTCTATGTCATCTGTGGAGCCCGTTTGATGGGATGACTGATGTCAATCCCCAGCCGTTGAGGCCCCTCTGCCACTGCCTATTTTCCATTTGCCTCGTTGTCATGGTGCTCCCCACACAACCTGATCATCTGGAACCCATACTAGCATAAGGAGACCAACCAGAAAGTCATTGTTACCTTGTAACTATTCCACCATCTGACAGATTCAATGGATCACGGAAAGCATCTCATAGCTGCGAATAGCGAGTTGTGCGGGTTCACTTTATTCTTCCAACTTGATGCCTTTCACCAAGGTGGCATTCCCAACTCGGACTTCTGAAAACATTTTGTTAAGTGTATTTGTGGCTTAGTTATGACGTGCAGAGTTTTCCCGCAGCACGAGTGTGCGAAATTTAATGCTACTCCCCGAGATATTCCCATTGATCTCATGATAGAAACTCCACATACTGTTATTGACCTCACAGCTGATTAAGATGGGGAGGAGTAGCTACGTGTGTATTGAATATTATGGTCGGAGAAGATACAGCTTATAAAACTTTATCCCCTTTAACGAGAACATCCCAATTCAGAATCCCAACCGAACAAAGCGATGGCAGAGCCGCAGTTCTTGTATAATAATATATGTTTTAACTTCCTTCAACTTCAATGAATTCGAATTCATTCAGACAAATACTGACTGTGACTCCGAGGTTTCGAAAGTTTGTGACTGTGACATGGGTGACTCTTCACTCTCTCAGCTCGCAGCGTGTTACAGTAATCACAGCTGTTGACTGGGTTCAAGTTGATCTGGAGCTACTATAATTTCATACCTTTACTCTTCAAGTGGCTCGACGCAGCGCATATCTTCGCAGCTGTTGACTTACTGCCTACATCGGTACTGGACCTGGGTCCGACTTCTAACCAAATCGCCACACCCATTACTCATGAGGAATCACGGCGCGTTATCCATGCAGCCGTTGAACTCCTACTTCAAGTCCTACCAGCCTGGTGAATCCTTTCCTTCTGCTCGAGTCGTCATACCTGTTTACTTACGAGGAATCACACTGCGTTAGCTTCCGCTGTTGAACTATCTACACCGGCCTTGTACTGGACCATCCTCCACTCCCATTTACTTATGAGGAATCACAGTGCGTTATCTACGCAGCTGTTGATGTACTATCTACATCGACCTGGTACTGGACTATCTGGGTCATTTACAAGCAATCACAGCGCGTTACCCACACAGCTGTTGAACTCCTACTTCAAGTTTCACCAGCATGGTGAGTCCTTTCCTTCTGCTCGAGTTGTCATACCTGTTTACTTACAAGGAATCACACTCGTTAGCTTCCGCTGTTGAACTATCTACACCAGCCTTGTACTGGACCCTCTGCTCCCATTTACTCATGAGGAATCACAGCGCATTATTTACGCAGCTGTTGGTCCCCTCCCTGCCGTGATCTAAACCGACCTAGTACAACTAGTGGACCATCCAATTCACTTCTAATTGAATTGCCACACCCTTCTACCCATGAGGAGTCGCAGCGCGTTATCTTCGCAGCTGTTAACTTACTGCCTACGCCAGCTGGACTTGGGCCTGACTTCTAATCAAATCGACACACCCATTGCTGATGAGGAATGGTGGCGGGTTATTCATGTAGCCGTTGAACTCTTACTTCAAGTTTCACCAGCCTGGTCCCCTCCCTTCTGCTCGAGCTGTCATACCTGCTTACTCATGAGGAATCAATCACAGTGCATTATCTTCCGCTGTTGAACTACTTACCCTGCCCTTGCACTGAACTATTCTTCACTTCGGGGAATCGCAGTGCATTATCTATGCAGTTGTTGACCTCCTGCCTAATGTGATCGAAGCTGACCTGGCACTGCTAGTGGACCATCCAATTCACTTCTAATCGAATTCCCATGCCTGTCAGGGCGACACCAAATACAATAAAGTACCGGTTATCCTGTGAAGATACAAGACCAGAAGATGAAGCGAAAGGTTAGAGGAGAAGGATAAGAGGGAGGAGGGAGGAGAGAGGTCGCCAGAAAGCCATCTTAGAAGGAAGCCCCATAGACATGGTGGTAATCCTGAGATAACAGACTGGAGAGTCTGTTACTCGTTTATTGCAATATATACACTAAATATTACAGTGGCTGTGTACTACTATATTAGGACATAAATCGGATGCGCTGTGCTTGCAGGCAATGGTCAGGTGATAATGTGCACAGCACGAGAAAGAAAGGATATGTGAAGAAAGAGATATACTATAAAAGGATGATCATCAGGCATGGGGTCGGTGCATGTTTATGAACCAAGATAGCGGGATAGCCTTACAATCAAAAGGCTATGGGCAAGGCTATGGGCAAGGCTATGGACCGAAACAATGATTGGCGGCTGTCGAGTTCATCTGGTAATTGATCGATAGAAGTCTGATCGATCATTTGTGGGTCCAGAATCCGGAAGCGTGTTTAGGAATGGTGTGCCTTGTGCTCATTAATCCAAATGGAGATTAGGACGAAATCTAATTAGTGGTGGATGGAAATAGATCGGTGGAGCAACCATGTGGCAGGCCGAGTCCGGAGCGGAACACTGTTGTTGTGCCTTGTGATCAAAGAAGATATAATTAAAGAATGTCCATGCAGCAATTGTTTATAGGCTGTGTGAATGTCCGAAATAGGATGAAAGAATGTTCGGAAAAGGAAACTAGATAGGGGTAAAAGTCATGTCATGACAATGCCCACCTACTCATGGGGAGTCGCAGCGCGTTATCTACGCCGCTGTTGATGTACTACCTACACCCACCTGGGACCATCTCACTTCTAATCAAATCGCCACACTCATTTACTCATGCGCGTTATCTACGCAGCTGTTGGCTATCACGATTGTCCTTCACTTGTCACAATCAAGGCATCGCAGCTGTTGATGAGCTACTTGCCACCAGCCTTAGTTCCACTTTATGCCCGAGTCAGTTTTTGCTGAGAACTCGAGCTATGGAAGTCATGTTTGCCTGTGCAGGTGGTGTTTCTCGCATTTCAGCCCATTCAGCAAATGCAAGACATCAGGTCAAAGTACTACTGACACATCTGCTACTTTCTGCCCTTGGCAAATCTCCCATTGGCTGCCTAACTCAGAGTTTCCTGGAGAGTTGTCGGGTGTAGCTATAGCGCGTGAACAGCCACTGACCCCATCGATCCTAGCAAACTAACAGCGTGTTGGTGCCGAGGGAGGCTCAAAGTTGACAAGCCTGCTTCCAGCCTGAGTATTCTAGTTGTAGTCTTTCATTGGCACCCTGTAGTAGGCTGTCATGATACGTCAATTCCTTTATCTTTTCCTTTACCTTTCATCCATATTTCTCCATTACACGCATTCGGATTACTCATATACGCTTACTATCATCCGATGCTTACTCATTGTTTCATATGTCATCCCGACGGCTTACTCATCATTCCGACGGTTGACTCATATATAGTTACATCATCCCAACGGGATGCACAGACCAGGGCTTACGCATCCCCATTCCATAACATTCTATATCATTCTTTGTATTAGTAATACAGCCTATAAAGGCACCAGAGTTCGACTGGAAACCCCAGCTCGAATCTCTTGGGATTACCGCTAAAGCGCATACCCTTCAGTCTTCAGAACTCACCACCACTCTCGCTTCTCGCCTTATACATCATCCTCGGTTCTTACGAACCAACTCTTACACAAACACACAAACACTTACTATTTGTAGGGACACTATTAGCGTCGCCCTAACATAGGCTAGCATGGGACTATTGTGCAGGATGCAAAATCCTTGAAAGATTGCTGGTAGGTTGTTGAGATTTTGCAGCCTGTGTTGCCATGGATATTATGTGATGCGGAAATCTCCAGACGGCCGTCATAATCGTTTTCTATGAGATGGTGGGGATGAGGAATCTTCATACTGGCAACACTCCATATTGCCAGTGATAGCCCGTATGTATGGTGCACATGATCTTGTGATGTGACTACCGTCATGCATTTAACTGATTGCCCCTACATGTCCTCCCCACCTCACTCTAAATACATGTGTTAACCCTTTAAAGTTATGCTACACTCAACATCAAACATTGTAATGACTCAAACGGACCTCAAGAACAAGATTGCGTCCTTCCAACAATCTGGGACGCTCATTCGTACTCGGGCACCCGTCCTTCTCCAGTGGCCCTAGGAGAATGGCATTGCCTTGGAGCATGGTTCAATGTGCGAGAGACTTGAAAATGCGCTTGAAAAATCCAATCAGGATTCAAGGCTGGTGGACATGGTGATGGTGAGTACAAGAAGCTTCTTTATGCTGTAAATGATGTGGAAATTTAACACTCCCACAGAAATTCGCCGCAGAAATCGACAAATACGACCAGGCAGAGGCTTTTATGCACAAAGACAGAGCCTTCATCTGGTGTTTCCTCGGAGGAGCCAAAGGCCACAACGATTCTCTCGTGACAGAAGACATCTTTCTGGGCTTGAGGAACCAAAACCGGTCGAAAATCAATCGGTTTTCTCAGGTCATCTGTTGGTACCTCCTCTTGGATATACTTTCAAACGTCCTCGACGTCCCTCAGCACCCGTCACTGCAACTAGTCCCATTCCGTCCTCAAGCCATGGCATCCGTGAGGATCCAACAAGTAGGTTTTTTTTGTTTCATTCTTCCATTGTTATAGGCTATAATTGACTTGTGGACAGATCCTGGGTTTGCTGTCCAATTGGACAAAACCCATAGCCTTGTTTTTGAGGTCAATGATATAGGCCAACACCGACACCAAGACATCATCTGCCCTGTCGGGTATGATTGCCACATGTTCCGGAACAGAGCAAAAACTGTTTCTCAACACTCTCGTTCACCTTCTGAGCGCACATCAACAAGTCGGCACCGTCAAGTTCAACAAGGCCATGTTGAATATCAGTATGATTTTATTTGCGCTCTGTTGGTTCGGTCTGGTGAGCCATTTCATTGTGTTTTTTGAGCGTCTCCTTCAATAGCTGAATGTATTCATAGGGCGAATTGGACTTCCCTCCCAATGGGAGGGAAATGATGGAAAGGTTACTGCAGTAAGTCGTCTCTTCCTTGTGATGTGTCTGATGGTGCTGACATCCAATATCAAATGCAGGAGGTCCACAGCTCTTTCCGTCGACCTGTCTAGTGATCTCAAGGGATGGATCAACACGAGCACGACCAACTGCTTTGTGAAGTCCATCGAAAATATATTCTGCCTAGCAACAGGCATTACGCCCCTAATATTGCTCAACCCTAGGCAATATGGGAAGGATAATTTTGGCAGGGACACCCTGATGACAGTAAGAGATATTCCTTGTTGTTGTTTATTTTGTCCTAGCACTGATTTTCTCTTCAATTTTCACAGTCGACAGGGAACGACAAGCCTCTCTTCCTCCAGAGAGTCGAAAAGGAGCTGTGGGCATCGTTCCTGGCCATCGCATCTAGGAGACCCCAGAAGGAAACGATGTCCCAGTTCTTGCGAACTTATACCATGCTCGAACAAGAATTCCTGGTAATGAGCCAAGGATTACATTGGTTTGTTCAAGGTGAGTGGTACATATTTTCCATGTACTCAATACTCAAAAATCACTTCATTTGCAGGCCCATCTACAAGCCGCATTGACACAGTGGGGCCTGGCCTATTGACGGCCAATCCACGCTCACAAGATGGATCTGCTGTTTCCCAAAATGAAGAAGCGGAGTTCTCTGACAACCAACAGGCCGTTGATAAAGGGAAAGGGAAAGCTCACCCAAGCACGGCGGACCACAGGAACAGCCACCAGGATGCCAGCATGTTATTCGACGATGACCCCCTGGAGACCATCAACAACCCGGGTCCATCAAGCAGTACAAGGTGTTTGCCCCCCTCATCTCCCACACCTGCATCCGTGCGACACTCTCCTGTGCCTTCATCTGCACAACACTCCCCCATGCCTTCTCTGCGGTTGTCTGTCAGGCCTCCTTCTCCTCTCACGCTGATTCCTTCCTGTCCGGCCACGGACGATGGAACTCCACGCCTTCCTGCTGTCCAACCTCAGGAACTAAGGGCCAAAAGGCACAAGAATCAGACCCCTGCTGAAACAAAAACAAAGCTGAGGCCCGCGGTGCACTCCAATCCCCGTGTCCAGAAGAGGAAGGTGAAAGTGAACCCTGCGAGCGGTGTTTACATTGACTTGACAGGCGATGTAAGTACTGGTTCTATTTTTGCTGTCTTTTCTTGAGATATTGACAGCCTTAATCCAGGACGTCGGGGAGCCCATTGTGATGGAATTGGATGTTGTCAAGGTGGGCCTCTTTTTGGTGCCAAACTTGTTTCACAACTGAAATTTTCGATCCAGTTGGGCCCTGAGTCTGTCCAGCTTGATCTGTTTTATGCAGAGGCAGACAGATCACCTCTTCGATACCAATTCAAGACACCCTCTACCGTGGTAAGTAGGGCATTACTAGTCTAAACATATGTTAGCTAATGAGACCTACATCATAAGATGCGAGACGAACTTCCCACCTTCGGGACATCCAGGGAAACATTGAGTCTCTTTATCAAGATGGAAGGCCTTTGCACCACCTTTCCAGTGCAAGAGATCTCAGTTACGATCCTGAGGACCCCGACGTCTCCTCCATTTTTGTCGTCGACTATGTCAACTTCAAACAAATGGCTCCTGCAGACATACAGAAGATTTTCCGATATCGACATATTTTGGTGGTGGGAGCGCTGAGAGAAGAAGATGCCGAGTTCAATGAGGCTAGTCTCAGTTTGGTGGGGGACATAGACATCCCTAGAGATGTCATGGGTGAGCATCATGTCGTTTTTCAAGTTGACACCTGACCTATTTCATTTGCATAGTCTCCTCTCTCCAGACTGTGGACCATCCAAACGGAGGTTTAAAATGGGGTACCTTGCACGACCTCTACATAGCATCAGAAGAAGAGGACTGCCAAAGGGTATTCAATATACTCAGTCTGCCCATGGGGCAAGTTAGTGTGGATCCTCCCCCATGTTTTAGGTGAGTTCCAAGATGTTTTGAGGAACAGTTTGCTTACAGTATGACGTCCAGGGCCCTAGCTTCCCACAAGCCTGCCATGCAGACCAGCTGTGGAAAACCCGGCTTCATCCGCCTATGTTCATTCGCTGGGGCACAGTGGCCTTAAGACACGCGTCTTCTTGGTCCCACATCGACGACGAAGGCTTCGGAACAGTATCCAGCACCCATGTCGGTATGAAGTACTGGGTGGTGGGTCGCCCTCGTCGAGATGCTCCACCGGAAGAGAAGGGCATCAGTCATTTGGGGTCAATAAGCGCTTTCGACGACCCTTGGCGCCCTTCAAGGGCATGCACCCAGAAATTTGACTATGAAGGACCCGGGAACTGTTTTGTGAGCATTTCTGCAACGTATGGTATTACTGTGCTTAGTTTCAAGCGACAGCTACATGAGACCTTGTACGGCCCACTATGTCGTGACCCCACAACATTCCGTCATCTTGGGCCGATATTTCTACGCCTCCTCCACCATCCAGAGGTCAATCTTTGGTGTCATTCACACCTTCATGATGAGCCATACCATCACCAATGACTCCCATGACGAGACAAGAACGATATTGCGTAGGATGTTCTACATGTGGCAACATTCTTACATGTTCAATGGATCTACAGGTGAGTGTAGATGTTCCTTGAACAGTTCTTATTCATATACTCTTTGGTACCTGAGGCAATCTCCATCACGTTCCGGACGTCACCACGGAGGAGGGTCTTTTGGATGTTGTTGCCCTCGGCAACCTCCTCGAGTTCGGTGAACTGCTCGACAGGCGATTTCACCTCGGAAGACTCTCGAAGCAAGATGCCAAGGAACATCACATCTCGCGATTCAACTACCACTCGTTTCAAAAGTGGTTCTTGACCAAGTATACGCTAGTCTGGTCTGGGAAGGTCATATCACCGTCTGCAGTCTTCAAACGCTCTTTGTGTGAATTCACTGTGGCGTTGGTTCTCTACAAGCACAGGGCGATCAACGCGCCTAGAGCAGATGAGTCTTCCCTGCAGAGGTTTCAACGACTCGTCGAGGAGCTCATCGTCGATGTCTACCCGGATCTCAGCAGCACCCTCAAGCGTCTTCTCAACAACCAAGAGGGGTCCCTGCGTTGGAGCGGTCCGTCGTTTTGTATTCAGCAATGACTAGAGGATGAAGACGAGATGGAAGCATTCAATTTTGGTGATTGGAGGCTGTCGGCAGTCGATGAGGATGGTTTGGGATCCAAACCATCCAGCGACCAAGAGCCGCCTCTCCAGGTTACACAGCGTGGTCAAAAGCGAGCTGTGTTGACTTCCAACCGTAGGTCATGAATTGAAGCACATCCTTCTTCTGATACTAATCTGAATATTTGCATTTTGATGCAGAAATTGAATTGTCCGTTGCTGTCAAAAGGCATAAACATTAGGAGGTCTGGTTTAAGCAGTCGCCATTAGTGATATTGTTGTGTAGTGCCTCCCTGCCCTTCTCCAGGACACTTCTTTGTGACGTAGTAGTCTTTTCCTGCCAAATTGTAGTGTATTTTTATTATTTCTCAGTACAAAATTTGGAGAGACCTTGGATTAGATATTTGAAGTGAAGAAAAATTTGAGCTGCAGAAACATCTGGCCCAAATCTAAATACTGCATATTGATATGTAGTTGCAAAATGTGCACATAACAACTATGGTAAATAGATAAAAAATGCAAAAAGATATATGTATCTTTCCTTCACATCTCACTGGGAAGGTATGTAAAGCTCAGTTGACTAACAAGTCGGGCTTTGCATCACTCAGTTGCCAGATTTGTGGATCATGATGGCCAAGGCGTCGCAGATGACAGTTACGGAGAAGATTCACTATATGGCAATAGTCATGGGTGATGCGTATCATATGATGGACATGACGACTTTTATGACAATACTACATCGGACTCCAGTGGAGATGGCTTATTTGCTATGGACGATATGTATGGCCTGAGCAGAATTTTTAAATACATACCGCTGTCTTGATACTAAAATCTTTTTAAAAAAACTAGTACTAGCCTGAGTCACTCCGATTTGACTGTGTCACACGTTGCCATACTAGATTCACCGCCACTAGGTAGTACTACTCATACTAGTGCTGTAGGTAAATTGTTTTCCATCAAGTGCCCAATATGCCGCAACCTCTTCCCAACAACTCCTTTCCTGCTAGAATGCCAGTCTATCAAGCCTATGCGACCTGCCTAAGGCTAGAGGCTAGTTTTCTGCTACTCAATTGGTTGGGTCCTCCGACATTAGTATATGCAAGGCTCTTGGGTTACTTGATCCTTCATACGCCCACTGTTACCGGTCGTGGTGACGTTACAAACGAGATCAATTCCTGTAATAATGACGATGAGAAACTCCACAAGCTAGCCCGGTTTTATGTAAACCACTTCCTCTGTGTTTGTGAGTAACTCAGAGAATCCATTTCATCTCATCTGATCGATTGGACAGTCAGACAAAGCAAAGGCTGCACACCTGTGCCCTCTGGTCATGTTTCTAGACCATTGTTTGATGACATGCAGGAAACGTTAAAGTACTTGCTGGTAGAACCTCCCAAGGACTACGCAGATGCCAAGAATGCAGTCAGTCCAGTTTTTCATGCTTTGTTTTCATGTGAATACCAGAACTATTAGGCTCTTGTACATGATGGCTTTCGCTGTGTAATCACAGGAGCTATCGATCTTGCATCAGCTATAGCGTACCCCCATCTTGCGACATCAACCGCCGATCCCGTTATCCGCGCAACTAACTGCGCTCATATTCTTTCCCCATCCACAAGTCAAGATATCTCTGGAGATAAAGTGTACGGCCCAAAGGTGAGTTGTCTATGGCTACTCCATGTGTATCAGGTCATTTACCGTTACTCTGTTGGCGACATAGCATGAATATGCCGCATCTGCATGGGCAGTATTATGTCGTATGGGTGACATCCCTGTTGTTGATGAGCTTAACAGCGCTGATGGCCATTGGTTGGAGAACGTTATGACCATGGAAGCAGGTGTGCACACTATATTTGATATGCTTAATTTATGGTTGGAAGCCACAGTGAGTTGCCATTTGGCTGCTTTGACATATGTCTCACTTATGGCCGCAATATCAGAGCCTGCCCGACCAATATAAATTATGCTCAACCCATCCCGCTGTTCTTTCCAATCTTCCGCAGACAGTCACTTTCACTATGAAAAGTGATTTTCCATTACCAAACCCACGCTATCTAGCTTTGCATGCCGCATGTGCCAAAGTCACCCATCTCTCAGGTGCCGGAGAGCATGTTGATACTGTTGACAGAGACATGGGTACTATTTGGGTGTTGGCAAAAGATGGGACATCTGCTCAGGTGTTGGGAGAGGCTATGACTAGGATCAGGATCACAGCTTGATATGATGCATATGCAGTTCACATGTTTCTGGTATTTGAAAGGAGGTTGAAATCCTCGATTGACCTTGACTGAAACCCTGGATCTTGCTCTCTGAGTCCAGATGATGTGACGAACCCACAAAACAAGTGATAAAAAATGCCAAATTTCTGAAACATTGACTAGCATGTGGTAGCTGCTTGTAATCTCAGCAAGGCCCAACTCATGCAAGTACGAGAAATATTTGAAAGTATTACAGCCTCACTGTAAGGACTTTATAATATTCTCAGGCTACATTTTGCAAGCCTAATAACACGAGTTTGATAATGTATTCAGTCAATTAAATCCCCAAGTGCCCACTGTATGTAGTTCATACACCGATGATATGATGATATAGCTAATTTATTCAATTACAGACCTATGTAATTGCTAGTCAACAAAAGGACAAGGAGGATGTGTCGGTGTCTGGTGACATGTCACGTGGACATCAGATTTTTCCAATTCTTACGAGTTACCTTTGCCTTTGCGCGTTTTGGCCCCACTCAGCTTAGCCTAGGGCTGTGTTAGTTTGTAAGTTGTTCACTCTATTGCCTGCAATGTCCCTAGAGCCCTATGGAGATCCGTGCCCGGAACTTTGTTAAGCTTCATGGGATGTCGCGCACAACATATTTGCATCAGCTCATTGCTAATTAGTTTTTATCTTCATATATGCTGTTGCCCGAAGTTCCACTCAGCTTCGCCTAGGGCTGTGTTAGTCTGTAAGTTGTTCACTTTATTGCCTACGCTGTCCCAGAGCCCTATGGAGATCCGCACCCCAGAACTTTGTTAAGCTTCATGGGATGTCTCGTACAACATATTTGCCTTCTTTGAATAAACTCATTGCTAATTAGTTTATTGAGAGTTTTATTTTCAGACAGCCTATCATAAATACCATCACGCGTTGCGATGCTGTTTCGAGTGGTGAGTTCAAGTCAAGATAGGTCACTTTTGTATTTACTTTACCTACCCTGATTGAATAGACCCGTTCAGGGCCGTGGGATATGTCCAAAGCCATCATGTCGTCGATCAGGGACTTCGCATTTGACACCCTCCTTATAAACACCATCAAAAGTAAGAAGAAGCATGATACCAAGGGAACAGATGATGACCCAGCTGATGGCACCAGCTTTGAAGCCATTCAGTCCCCCACAGCATCATCTTCTGGCCTGACTCAGCCTCCAACCATGAAGAAGTCAGTTTCTGCCCCCATTTCGCCACCACTGTCAATAAACACCCAACCCCCAGGCACATCGCCTGACTTCAATGACCCCTTTGAGTCCAAGCCCTCATCTGAGTCCGATGCCGACACATCCACCCCGTGTGTTCAAAACCACAAGCGGAAATCCAAGTCGAAGATTGCCCACAAGAAGCTGGCCTTCAAGAAACACAGGGCGGCTGATAGGCAAAGCGCCAAGGACGATGCTGATGTTTGTGTCTGGCCTAGTATTCGGGAAAGGTGTGCTGCCACCACCCCTGTTGAGATTCAGACATTCAGCCTGGATACCAAGACCCCAGCCAAAACAGGATACCTGGGTATTGGTGATCCAAATGCCAGCAAGCAGGTGTACACGCTCCAGGAGATGGTTGGCGGGATGTCCAAATTCAACTTTCAGCTGGTGGAGTGGGACGGAAGGTAGGTTCATGCGATATGTGCGTTCTTTTCTATACTTACATGATCCAGGGTGCCGTGCCCGATTACTGATGGAAAGGGATGAGTTATCACAGCACTTTGTGGGCACCCGGACGACCCCAATTGGGACTCTGCCCATATGGAGGCCGCTGACCTCATGCGACAAGCACAGTGTTGCATACACCGTACCCAGAAGAACTCTAGGCACAGCTGAGGGCACTTCACAGCCCTTGCTGCTGGTGTTTCCTTTGGAGGTGGCCAGAAGGTTGGTGATTCTGCTCCTTAGGCTCTGCTTACTATTGACCTCATGCCGTAGCTACCTGGTAACTTGGTCAACACCCCTGATAACACCGCCATCCTGGATGAAATTCTTAGCTTCACAGCCTTTATTCGCCTGGCAAGGTTTACCAATAGTAAGTATTAGACCTTTCCAGCATATGCCCACTTAGTCACCATGGTTCAATAGGCTGTTTCGCAACATGGGTGCCCAAGCTTTTCACATACTACCTGACACATGTCACCTCACTTTTCACCAGGTATGGCACCAGCCTTCGACGAAACTTCGCAACAGTATTTACGTGCTCTACGTTCAATTTCGGCCCCTCCACAGTTTCATTCCCCCATGTTGACCCTGGTAACCTGGCCTATGGCTGGTGTGCCATCACTGCCCTTGGCCCCTTCAACCCAAAACAAGGTGGTCACTTAGTTCTTTGGGACCTTGAGCTAGTTATTGAATTCCCACCTGGCTCGACTATTCTGCTCCCATCAGCAGTAATCCGGTACTCCAATGTCGCTATCCAAAATGAGGAGGAGTGCTATTCTTTTACTCAATACACTGCAGGCAGTCTATTCCGCTGGGTGGATCATGGCTTTCAGAAGAAGGATGAGTACTATGGTAGGTTAGCAGAGAAAGAGGCTGCTGAAGAGGAGGAGGCCATGCACAGCAGGTGGGAGATGGGCTTGGGTCTGTTCTCCACACTAGATGAGCTCAAGAGTCAGGCAGTTTCAATAGTATTTTTTGAAGTGCTGCTTATAACTTTTGAGGGTTGTTCTTCAGCTGTGGCTGTGTCATCCCCCCTCCCTCCCGACCTATCAGGACCTGGGAGAATCTATGTTTGCTTTTTTTTGGAGATATCCGCCCATCATTTATTGTCAGTGTTGCTGCTGAAGTGAACCCAGTTTGCAGTGAGTTCACTTCGAATGGCAGAACTCTCCACTTTGGACAGTCGAACTGCAAGTTGAGCTGTAATTCATGAAGTTCAATTTACTGACTTGGTGTCTATGTATTCATATCAGGCTGCGTTCTCAGTAATGCCTGGAGATGCAGCTGGACAGCTCCACTGTGGATATTGTAGCTCTCTGGCCCCAGTTGTGAAGTGCACAACGTGAGAACATGAACTCCAGCCTGAGCTTGAAACATAGACTCGTGAATCTTCGTACTCGAATCACAAGTCAATTCTTCTGTTGAAGAGCTGGCTTGCTAGCGAAGGACAGTCACCAGTCTACTTGAAACGATCAGGATCTGCTATTGAACTACCAGAAGAACCCTACACTAGACGACATACTAAACCAAACATGTCTCTAGAGACTGTGTCCGGGTCCGACAGTCTTGACGAAAGCCAGCACACTAGCTTCGACGAGGGAGTATGTGGGTTAAACCTCGGTCTCTCGCTTGGGCTTGGGCTACTACTATGATGTGTATAGCATACTAGTATGGTATATGGTGTTCAGATATCTCCAAGGGCCGATAATGCCAGCGGCGGAAGATGTCTGGCACCCTCTTGTACGTGCTTCACACGAATAGAAGGCCTGGGAGATCTATAATGTCCCCCACTCTCCCATGAAAGCGTTAAGGATGTCTATGAATCCTGGCACTGCGCGCGACCCAAGTTTCTCGGTGAGTTGGGCTCCAGTCTAATGAATGTCATGATGGGCTTGGGAGATCGGGATGTCAACAAAGATTCACATTATACTCTACTAGTAGTACATAGCTGAATGAATGGCATATTTTGGAGTGAGAATGACGAATACTTCCTATCCAATGCCTGGATATAATACGTGTTGCTCGACCAAATTCCATTGCACCTACTGCTGCTGAATCTTGGCTTCTGAGGCATGCAATGTCCGAGCCTTCACTGGCAATCATGACTTGGACAGGCGCTGTATTGGGAAGTCTCGGAGTTTCGGACATTGAACTCAGTCTGGCACTGGTTTCAACTTGAAGTTGAAGAGCCACTACTTATACGACTACTAAGCCTTATCATCCACTATGCTACACCACTTCGCAGCATGTTCACCAAAGCTGTTGAGCAGAGAGGCCCTTCGTCACAGCACACATCTTCAAAGGCTTTGCCAGGCGTTCGTCGCAGCTGTTGAGGCGACCGTACTATTCTTCAAGGTCAAGGAGTTGAAGAGCCACTACTTATACAACTACTAAGCCTTTTCACCTATGCTACACCACCTCGCAGTGCGTTCACCACAGCTGTTGAGCACAGAGGCCCTTCATCACAGCACACATCTGCAAAGGATTTGCAAGGCGTTCGTCGCAGCTGTTGAGGCGACCGTACTATTCTTCAAGTTCGAGTCGTCACAGGGTGGCCCGCTGTCACATTGGCTATTTGGTAGATCCTATGGCTTCGCAGCGCGTTCGCCGCAGCTGTTGAAGTCAACAGGGTGGCCCATCGTCACAGCCATTATTTGGCACATTCTATAGCTTCACAGCGTGTTTGTCGCTGCTGTTGAGCCGAGTCACTTATGGCAGCGATTAGAACATCTCACTGGCAAGGTCTGTCCTGCCTGCCTGCCTGTTACTTTGGAGACTGAATTCAATCCATGATCTTGTTGCGGGTTCTCCGTCAGCCAATGATTCACCATATCATTCGCCAAACGGCATACTTATTACAAGTCCTACGGTCCGACACATGAAATTGTATTTGCAGAAAATGCCTTCACCGGCGAAGGGTTCGCAAAACGGTACAA
>QLPF01018551.1:10151-35305 GCA_003314045.1 Hygrophorus pudorinus | reverse complement strand
AAAGGAAACTAGATAGGGGTAATAGTCACGTCATGACAAAAGGCCGGATGATGGACACAGTGAGTCGTCGTCCACCCAGCTCAGCCGTCAGGCTAAAACCGCCCAACCCACATCCCCGGATGTGTCAGTTGGCAACAAACCTACACAGGCCATGCCTGCGCGGCGTATAGCCGCTATACAGCCCAACAGCTCACCTACAAACGCGGATGACGCGTCCCTGGCCCAGCCAGTATCTATGCCGCCAGAAGACGGTTTTACAGCTGAACACATGCTGGCAACAGTGTCGCCCAGCTCTGGAACAACACGGAGTACGCGTCTGGAGCATCTGAACGGCTCGCAGACCAGCCACAAGTCCTCAAACGCGGATGACGCGTCCCTGGCCCAGCCAGTTTCTACAATGTCTGAAGACGGTATTACGGCTGAACGCATGCCGGCGACAGTGTCGCCCGGCTCTGGAACGACACAGAAGATGCATCTGGAGCATATGGACAGCTCACAACCGGCTCCAGCCCCGCCCGCCAGCCCAATTCTACCACCGGCTCCACCGCCTAGCCCTACGTCCCCAGACGCGTATGTCTCCAGACGCGTACGTCGTGTTGACGCTGGGAATGGACGTTGGCATGCCTGCCGAGGCTGCTGAAACCGCTCACGCGGATGGCTCGACGGCTGCCAAGACATCCCCACACACCCTGGGTTCCCTGCACACCTCCTCATCCGCCAAGTCACAGCACCATGGCGCCACGCTCTCGCGCCCGGACTCAAACGCGAATGCGAACGGTCATGGCGGCGAATGCGAGGATTATGGGAGGAAGGGAGATACACCAGGGTCATGCCCCAGTGCAGCCCCGCTACCACAGTCCCGGACTGTTTCCGGCCTCAAAGGCCTAAACGGTACGAATAGTACCGTACCTATTGTATTTAATACAATTAATTTAAATAAAAAAATTAAATTCCATTGACACGGCATGCTCTGAGAAGAGTGAGAAGTGGAGGTCTCTTCGTCCGCTCATATTATCCACCAAATCAACTTTGGTGATGCCTAAAAGGGAGGAAGGGTCATGCCCCAGTCCTGATATAAAAAATCAAAAGCCTCCGAAAACTCGTCAAGGTTGTCATGGAGGACGAAATCATGGTCCGCCACTCAGGCTCAAAGAGGCTATCAAACAGCTCCGTAGGAGCATGCCCGATGCCACATTTATTGTGATCCTACCGCAAAGCCAGCCAGCTACGCCGGTTCTTTCATAGTGGCATTACACCACTTATTACTTTCTTTTATTCACTCTTTCGAGACCTTTCCCTCTTTCTTTTACCTAGAGGGGGGAAGAGTGTAAGGAATCGGTTTTACCCTATTCCTTTATTTATTCCCTATTTTACCTTAATTACCGGTTTCGGCATATATACTCTTTATTTACACTTATTTACAGTAACTATACTTTAACTCATACCATACACCAGTAGCACAACCTATCTAAATGGACAGGTACTGTGCATCTGGTGAACTGAGTTTAAGGTAGTTTATAGCTATTGTATAATACCTGCGCATACCCGCCATACCTGCACCACAGGTACGGGTTTTGCACAGGTTCAGAAATAGTTATCAATACCCAGACCTGGCATGACCCGTACCCGTGACCCGGCAGGTTTTCAATACCCGCACTATGCACTACTTACAGCTGGTTTTGCTGGTGAGGCTTGCTGCCTACTGGTCTTCCGATGCTCCTCTAAGGTGTAATCCTTGTTAAAATCAGATCTCATCTGATGTAATTCAGTTAGATAACTGTCATATTGGGCCTCCATACAGTCATCTTGAGCTTCCAGCTCATCTATACATGCTTGTAACATGGATTTGCCTTTTTTTCCTTGCAGCTCTGTGCTACTCCATATCCATGTGGACTTTTGATTCTAAACAGTCAAGCCATCTAGTTGTTCGGCTTTTAACCGGAATGTCTATTGGGTCTATTAGACCCTCGGTCTGATTGGCAACCATACTGGTTGCTGATCCACCGCCTATTAAAGGTGTTTTCCTATGTGTGGGCAAGTTGTATACCAATGGTATAGGGGGTGCTCTCACGCTTTCCAAGTGTCGTAACCGGGAAGCCGGTGTCTGTCTATCTACGGGGGATTTCTCCTCTCTTCTCAGGTTGCTTTGACCGAGGTCAGAATAGTCTTCTGTGTCACTGCGGGTAATAGGGCTGATAGCCCTGTGAGTCGATTCCGGGAATTGCAAAACATTATAAGCGGGGTCTCGCTGGAGGGGTGTACACTCAGTAATGGGGTGGCTTACATCCCGTAATTGGGATGGACTCCCATGTTGGGATGATCTAAGAGACCAGACTGACATCTGGGTTGTCGGTTTCAGTTACGAGTCCTAATTTATTAGGAATCATTCTTTTGTTTGGTGTTTTGAGGCAAATTTCAGTGCAAGCATCTAACACTGTCTACATATTTCAAACTCTGAAAAGAAAGCACTACAAATTGTTTAATCACTGATCATTAAATTTAAAAGTCAGTTTGTAGTAATGCTTCATTTTTAAAAAATTCAGTTCAAACTCCGCTGACTTGTGGATTTTGATTGTTTATGGTAATTGTCACATTATGTCACATAACAAACCAACTAGTCCCTTACCTTTTGCTAGTCAGAGTTGTTGTTACCTTTTTTGTAGTAAAAAGATGTAGTAACAAACTGTTCACTTAAGGCTAGTCTGAGTTTTCATCATCTTCATTTTTGTTTGTAGTACTTGAAGCCAGAGTTGTCGGAGTTGTTTTAGTGTAGTCCGGAGTTCGGAGGAGACTATATCAAAGGATAAGGATGTGAATGATGGTTAGTTAAGTAACATATGAAAAGAGTATGAAAAATGATATAATTCCAGAGTTGGCAGAGATGACATGGAGTTGACGGAGATGACACAGAGTAGCATAGAGATTTCCAGGATGTAGTATCTGTACTACAAACAAGTAACAGAAAGTCGGACTAGTACTGGCTTCACTTTCTTCAAAAACTTACTACAAAAAAAGTAACAAAAAGTCGGATTATGTCATGACGTGACTTTTACCCCTATCTAGTTTCCTTTTTCGAACATTCTTTCGTCCTATTTCGGACATTCACACGGCCTATAAACAATTGCCACATGGACATTCTTTAATTATCTCTTCTTTGATCACAAGGCACAACAACAGTGTTCCGCTCCGGACTCGGCCTGCCACATGGTTGCTCCACCGATCTATTTCCATCCACCACCGATCGGATTTCGTCCTAATCTCCATTTGGATTAATGAGCACAAGGCACACCATTCCTAGACACGCTTCCGGATTCTGGACCCACAAATGATCGATCAGACTTCTATCGATCGATTACCAGATAAACTCGACAGCCGCCAATCATTGTTTCGGTCCATAGCCTTGCCCATAGCCTTGCCCATAGCCTTTTGATTGTAAGGCTATCCCGCTATCTTGGTTCATAAACATGCGCCGACCTCATGCCTGATGATCACCCTTTTATAGTATATCTCTTTCTTCACATATCCTTTCTTTCTCATGCTGTGCACATTATCACCTGACCATTGCCTGCAAGCACAGCGCGTCCGATTCACATCCAAATGTAGTAGTACATAGCCACTGTACCATTTAGTGTATATATTGCAATAAACGAGTAACAGACTCTCCAGTCTGTTATCTCAGGATTACCACCAATAATCTTCGTGGCATCTAAGTCATAGCATTCTGGCAACCTCCCCTCTCTTCCTCTTCACCTCTAACCATTTTACATCACTCTCTAGTCTTGTATCTTCATAGGAAGGCCAGTATTTAGTTGTATTTGGTGTCGCCCTGACAGATTAGTAGTTGCTTCACTTTTTTGTTACTTCACTTTTTTACTACAAAAATGTAACAAAAAGTCAAACTAGTAGTAGCTTCACTTTTTTGTTACTTCAAAAAACTTACTACAAAAAAATAACAAAAAGTCAGACTAGTAGTAGCTTCACTTTTTGGTTACTTCAGAAACTTACTACAAAAAAGTAACAAAAGTCGGACTAGTTATTGCTTCACTTTTTTGTTACTTCACTTTTTTACTACAAAAAAGTAACAAAAAGTCGGACTAGTCATTGCTTCACTTTTTTGTTACTTCAAGCCACACACAACAAAGACTTCACATGGCTTCAAGTATTCACCATGTGGGACTGGCAGTATTAGCTTTGTCCAAACTCCAGACTACACTCCAGCCACCTCCGACAACTCTGGCTTTAACACAAAAGTGAAGCTAGTACTAGATACACTGATGCAAAGTAACTGCTAGTAGTATTAGGTTCCACCAAACTCCAGACTACGATTCTGCCACCTCTGACAGGTCTGGGTATACATAAAGTGAAGCGACTACTAGATACATTCTTTGTAGTCAATTTTGTAGTAGTAGAAAAGTGAAGTAACTGCTAGTCCCAGCTTTTGTTACTTTTTTTGTAGTACTTGAAGCCACGTGGCTTGACACTCCAGCATTACTGCAGGACAGTACTAGTAATCTGAGCAATAAATCAATACATTTTATTTTATTCTGTAAAGTGAACCATAGATTACCATAGAAAACCCGGGTAAAATGGTGTACTTGAAATTTTACAAGTCCTAATTTATTAGGAATTGTTCTTTTATCTGGTGTTTTGAGGCAAAATTCAGTGTGACTTTATTGTTGTCTAAATATTTGAAACTTCGAAAAGCAAGTACTACAAAACATTTAGTCACTGATTATTAAATTTTGAAATCAGTTTGTAGTATTGCTTTATTTTTTCAAATTCAGTTCGAAGTCTGCTGACTCACAGATTTTGATTGTTTATGGTAATTGTCACATCATGTCACACAACTAACAAAAGGTGCAGTGACCAGTCTGAGTTTTTTGTTACTGTTGTTGTAGCAAAAATGTGTAGTAACAAAAAAGTAAAGCTACCAGCCTACTACTAGTTACTTTTTGTTACTACAAATATTTACTACAAACAGGTAACTCATAGTAGCTTTACTTTTTTGTTACAACACATTGTTAATACAAAAAAGATAACAAAAACTCGGACTAGGGGTTACTTTACTGTTTTGTGGCTACGCATTTTTACTACAAAAAAGGTAACAAAAACTTGGACTAGCCTTTACTTTACTTTTTGTCACTTGTTAAGTGCTGAAAACCAGAGTTGTCAGAGTTGCTCTAGTATGTAGTGTTCCCAAAGTTCAGTTTGAAACTGTTGAAACTCAGTTCAAACTCAAACCAAACTCTGAAGTTTGGGTTTGGTTTGGGATTTTGGCAAACTGAAACTGAACTCTGAGTTTAGTTCAGCCAAAAACCCCTTGAGAACCAAACCAATTACCATATATGGTAAGAGTTCAGGTTTGAAACCTGAACTGAACTGCTTTGGAGCCAAACTCCAAGGTTTGGTTTGAACTTTGGCTGAAACAAACTCCAAAGTTTGGTTTGGGGTTTCAAAAAAAAGGCTAAAATGAGACCAAACTGAACTTTGGGAACACTACTAGTATGGTCCGGAGTTCAGAGAAGACAACTGAGCTACTCAAATACCAGTAACTCTAATTGTTATAGGTATCTGGAGTTACTGGAGTTGCATAGTAACACTAGATAATAATCATTGTCTCAAAAGAACCCAAACATTACTCTGTGGTGACTATCTTGCTCTTTGCTCACTCACAGATAGTATTTGTGTACAGCTTCTATATAACTAGAGTACACAAGGTAATACTAATAATATTCTTCAAGAAATCTAAGATACTCAAGGTATATATGATTCAGTTGTTTCTTCAAACATCTGATTTCAACTAGGTGATTGATTGACTGGTGGGCTATATAAGCCTGGCGAGGTGTTGTTGTCTGGGCTTGGTGACAACACCCTCTGCCAGTCCAGTATTTGGGATACTGTTAACTGGGGTATTGACTGGTGGGCTGTATCAGCCTGGTGAGGTGTTGTTGTCTGGGATTCGTGACAACATCCTCTGCTGGTCCAATATTTGGGATGACATTGACTGGTGGGCTGCATTAGCCTGGTGAGGTGTTGTTGTCCGGGATTTGTGACAACACCTTCTGCTGGTGCAACTGGGGGATTAACCAGTGGGCTACATCAGGCAAGTGACAGACATATCATTGTGCAGAACTGACAATCGAGATCCACAAAGTACAAACCTTGGAGAGATTGGTGGAATTAAGTTCCACTGTCGAAGTGGACAAACAACTGTCTGCTTTTGAAATAGTCACTGAATGAAATTCAAAAGAAAGTAACTGATCATAACATATTCTTGTCATTTAGGACAAAAATAAAATCAAAAATGATAAAGTGTCCATAGTAATGTCCATAGCATTAAGTTGTAGCAAATGGGTGATAGTAAGATTAAAAAATAAGTCTGGATATATCAACATAAGATGAAACAGTCATTTGACTAGACAGCCGTGGGTAGTGATCGGCACGGGTTTTGAAACCCGCGCAGATCACGGGTACGGGTCACAGCAGGTGCGGGTACGGGTCACAATTTTCGGACCCATACCCAACCCGTACCCATGGCCCGGGTACACGGGTTTTGGTGCAGGTATTGTAGTGTAGTATCTTCCCTATATGTATGTATTTTTTCATATTTTTTCCATTTTATTTGAGCCTTAACAAAGGGTTTTTCGAATTTTATAAACTTTTTCATTGTTGACCAAACAAAGACCAACACTGCCAGCAGCACCACCACTTGGACTCGACTCTGTCACAGAGTCGAAGTGGAAAGGTAAGTCAATATTAGTGAGTCAAAACTAATTATTATGTTTTAGAAAGTGCTGGATGTGCCAGCACCACCACCATCACCACTAAAACAACGACACTGATGTATCGCCACCTCCACCACAACACTTCACCACTGTGCGACAATGCAAACACATCACCGCCAACAACAACACCGACACATCACCACCTCCACCACAACACTTCACCACCTCCCTCTGCATGACCTGGACGACTTGGACAATGTAAACACATCACCGCAAATGTCAACAGAGAGGAGATGGGGAGAAGGTGTGGAGAGACACCAGGTGAGTGGGGACACATACCCGCGACGCCAGCACATCACCACCACCTCCCTCTGCACGACCCGGACAACTCGGATGATGCAAACACATCACCGCAAACATCGACAGAGGGGAGATGGGGAGGACACCGGGTCTGGGGGGACACATACCCACAGCACCACCACATACATCACCACCACAAATGCAAGGGATAGGGTGAGAGGCAGAGAGGGAGAGGGTGCAAGGAGCCAGGGCAGCAAGGGTAAGGGGTGAGCAGGTGGGCAAGCGTGTTCGCTCGCCCCCCCCCCATATTTATTTATTCTATAGTATATATTGTACATGAATGTGAGAGACCTGCTGCACACCTGCGGTGGGTCATATACTACCTGTCTACCCACCGATGACCCGGGCCCACATCTTATCTGTACCCGCTGTTGCGGGTATGGGTTTTAGTGGGTACAGGTACAGGTATGTCAAAAATACCCGTGGTAGACCCATGTCCATCACTAACCGTGGGGACATATTTGAAGGAAGGCCACCAAATTGTTGATAATATGCTACATAGTCGTTGCCTCATGGACACCAGTATAGCTATCTTTTTGAAAACAAAAAGTTCAGGGGAGAAGAACTTGTTGTTGAATTCGACTGATATGTGGACATACTTCCCTTGCATCTCATAGATCCTAATAAACTGACCGTTTCCAAACAGCTCCTCACTAAAAATCCGACTATCCTCCACCAATTTCTTGTTTGTGCTTGTGAGGAGAAGCATTGTAGTTGAGTTGCATTGTCTGTAAGAACATGACCACGTGAGTCCGATGTCGACATAGGTTTCATTGAGTTTAGTGTAGTGAGGAATAGAGGGGGAGGGACAACTTTTTGGTGTGGATGGCAATGTTGTTGATACATAGTCGTTTTTAAGGGTGTTGTTGTCATATTGTTGATTAGAGATGGTAGATTGAACAGATGACATAGTGGGGTAGGTAAGGAACAGTGCTGTAATAGTAATGAGTGAATGTAGTGGATAGAAATCGTTTTGGTAAATGTTAAGGCAGTTTACCGTTGTTTGCACATGACCTTGTCACAGGGTGTCACATGTCGAATTTGGGTGATACAATAAAACTAATGTAAGTCACTTAATTCTGCATGGTTTCCCTTGAAAATTTCGATCTGTAAGTCCGAATATATTAGCTATATGTTGGCCACATCAAAAGGCCCTAATTTATTCTATTTAAAAATGACATTTTTGGCCTAATAGGGCCATTTCCCGCAGTTCAGGAGCTCCAGCAATCAGAGGGTCAAACCAAATGGTCTGAAACTGTTCAGACATATTCTTTAGTAGGTTATCCATATTCTAGAACAGTTTGAACCAGCTTGAACCACAGCCTGAAGCTTGAGAGCCATTCTTCAGTCATTCAGATGTCTGAACAGTTTTAGATTATTTGGTTTCACCCTCCAATTGCTGGATGAACTGGGGGCAATGCCAATTAGGCCAAAAATGTCATTTTCTAAGAATAAATTAGGGCCTTTTGATGTGGCCGACATATAGCCAATATGTTTACACATAGCTCTTCTTTCTATAATATGATGTTTCTTTGTATTAGTAATCTGTAGTTACTGATGCCTATAAAAACACTAGTAACTCTAGCTTAAGTCTCTTGGGATAATCACTATAGCAACTCACTCAGAACTTGTATTAGTAGTCCGTAGTTACCTATACCTATAAAAAAACACCAGAGTTCTACTGGTAACCCTAACTCAAATCTCTTGGGATTATCACTACAGTAACCCACTCAGAACTTGTATTAATAATCTATAGTTACCTAAGCCTATAAAACACCAGAGTTTTAGCTCAAATCTCTTGGGATTATCACTATAGTAACCCACTCTGAACTCAAACACTCAGACATACAAACATATCTACTACTCTTATTGTTTGTAGGATTATATAAATGTGTTGCCCTAACAATACATTCAAGCTAACTCATATCACAATCTTGCTAGTAGATGTACAAGATCGACAACTCTTTACACCAATGATCATGCTTCCTATATTTGGAAGACAGACGTGTCAAGACAATCCACAGAATTACTTGCCACCAACTCATCATCATCCGAACCTATCGAAAGATTATCCACACACATGAGAATTACATCTGACATGCAGTGCTCAAAATTAGGAGCATCTTTTGTTGTGACAATGAAATAGGAGAATACAAGATCGATCATCAGGATATCTACGTACTGGAGAAAAAAGACAAAGAGTACAGAGAGTTGTATTTTATTAGATAGACAAATTGTGTCTTCCCCATATCACATAACTTCCCCAAGACCTACCCTACTAAAGCCGAGGGGTCCTTTGTAATTGCTAGTCCCTCTAGATGTGCCATCTCAAAGTAATATTGATTCAGCTGTTAAAGTGCAGCCAGCTAGGCCTAACAGCTAAATCAATATTGCTTGCTACCAGTGCACCTCCTAATGCTGATGGCCCCCCTCTGGGCATTTACCTTCCCAGATATTCTCATAATTTAAGCAAATTTATTTAGCTCATAATGGCCATTTTGAAAAAAAAAAATGGGTTTAGCTGTGGCAATATATCATTGAAATGACAATTGGACTAGCTATTTATGTGTAATATAATTACAATGTTCTGAAACAATAACAAGTGAGTAGTGGGCTAGTTTTATGAAGAGCAAAGGCAATTGTAGTAGTTATTTATTAAATAATGACAATGGGTGGGTGTGGGCAAATTTTTGTGAACAAGGACTCGTACATGCCATGCTCCGCAGCGGCCTACTACCCAAGTTATCAATGTGATTTGTCTTTGAACACACTAGATTGTGCATGTTCTGAATTGTATTATTACAATATGCTCTATGATTTACTATCGCAAGCCGATACAAACTTAACATTCGGTATCCGTAATATACGGCAAGAGTAGCACTCAAGCCATTCAGCCTTTTTTGTGTATGTTCACTAAGATCCCTTTAGGGTGTTATTTTGTAGTCTAGGTTCTAACCGGGGTACAGCTTAAGACTATGTAGGGCAATCAATGTATCTAACCTCATAGGAGGCTTATGATTGCATACAGTCAAATTTAAAACCTTTTTTAGAGGTTGTTTGGCTGTGAAAAAAAGTATAAACTTGTATAGGGCTTCTTAGGGCCCTATAGCAAGTGGGAATGATATAGATCACAACTTATACTCACTGTGCACTAATCACAGGTCCAAATCATATATATTGGAGTATGACTGTATGTGCTGTTATAAGGTTGTTGTAGTTATGTAGATAAGGAATGTGCGATGCAGATGGCATAATATGGCTTGTTTGTACATGTGTACATTGTGGTGCATGTCCGCTGTAAATAATGATAATAAATTGAAATTGAAATTAAAGAAAGTAACAAGGAATCTTCAATTCCTTACATTTACACTGAAGGAAACTTGAATAAGGTAGCAGACTCATTGTCCCGGTATTATATCACCAATGAATTGTCAGAATTACACTTGCTAAGTGAATACATCAATATAGACACATGAATAGACCCTAGCAGGGACTTCACAACAGAAAACCATAAGAATGAATTAAAGTCAGGTTTCCTCAAACTGATCATCGTAGCAGCACAAAAAAAGGTGATAGCTAGACCTACTATTCAACCCCTTAAAACAGTACCAATTCACTTGGAGAAATCAAGCAATTTAATGGCTGAATTAGGCCAATATTATAAAGAGGATAGCATCCTCAATAAAATAATTGCAGCTCCTGCACATGTAAGGAATCTTCGTTTACTTTCCTTTAATTTCTATTTTGTTATTATTATCATTATTTACTGTGGACACGCACCACAATGTACACACATACAAACAAGCCATATCACACTGTCTGCGTTGCACATTCTATATATACATAACTACAACAACCTCATAAAATAGCACATACATTCATACTCAAATATACAAGATTTGGACCTGTTAAGGCTGAACACAAGTCCATCCTTGGGTGCCTCGGACTTGAAACCCACAGATCAAAAAATTTCCGGATCAGGTTCAAATCCCAAGCCATTTTGGGACTGGCTCGATCCAAACCCGATTTAGAGATCTGCGAGTGACAAAATCTGGTTCACAGCACAGATAGACTCGGAATTCAAACTCAGCCCCCAGCTTCAATAACACCACGTGCTTGAGATAGCAGTAACCACGGCCATTCAAAGGTGAGTACCAAATAGACTAGTATTTGTATGTTTGCTAACAACAGTATATATTAAGTCAATAGAGTTATAATGGGGGTTGAATGCGAGACAGTCGCATTCAACCCCCAACACCTACCAATGCCCTCTTGCACTCAAATGTGAGAGGGCAGCATCACATCCCTGCCGCCTTGCATCACCAACCCCACCTATGCTGTCTCACTACAAATGCAAGACGGCATCACTGTTGATGGGCCCACAACATGCCCTGCCGTTCATCGGCCACAACACCACCTGCCGTTACAACAACACCGGCCCTCTCGCATTGGCTAGAGGGCCATGTCACTGCCCACCTCGCCCACTACCTCTCCCATCACCCACCTCACCCACCACCCCACTCCTCCACCTCTACTGTCTTGCTCCAAATGCGAGATGGCAGCATCATTCCCCACAATACTGCTGGCCCTCTCACCAATGCAAGAGGGCCACATCACCGCCCACCTGCCCACCACCCACCACCCCTCCATCCCTCCACCTCCGCCCTCTTGCAAGCCAACATGAGAGGGTTACATTATGTTTCCAACCACCATGCTGTCTTGCCCATATGCGAGACGGCATGGCTGTTCGTTGTCCCACACCTACCCCCACCCTGTACCCCGACCTCTCATCGCAGGCGCAGGGAGGTACCCTTTTATTACCTCGCGAGATAGCACCACAACATCAATTGATGTCTGTGCGGCCCTCACAAGGTATATAAAGTTTTGTAGACACAAAAAATTAGATTATTTTTATTTCTACTAGTAGTACTGTAATTTAAAAAATGTATTCCACCTCACCACCAATGCCACATTTGCAATCAGTATTTACATTGAATATATGCTGAATATACAATATGCTGAACTGCAGGTACCTGTTTTCAGAACCGAATCTGGACCCATGAGTCACAGGTGTGCTGCGGATCACGATCTGGAGTGTCCATCACGGATCAAACTGGCAAGATCCAGTTTTTGATCTGGACTTGTGTTCAGCCTTAGGACCTGTGAATAGTGCAAAGTGAGTATTGAGTTCTTATCAATATCATTCCTACTTGCTATAGGGCCTTAAGAAGCCCTATACAAGTTTATAGTGTGAGTTGTGGTGCAGCAGCCATGTTGCCTTGGTGGTGTGTGGATATGGTGGGTGTTATAAGTCTCACTTACCTTGGTTGGCCTGTGGTTACTGCTGTCTCGAGCGGTTGGTGGAGTCTTGAGGTGGGTGGCTGAGTTTGAACTTGCTGGCTGAAGCTGAGTGTGAGTGAAAACAAACACACCTGTGGGTTCAACACAATGCAAAACTCACCTGGAGGTGCAAATAATTGACTAGTAATAAATATTATAACTGCAAAAGTATGTACCTACATATACTGGCTTAGCTGCTGGCTGCTGGCTGCACAAATGAGAGCAGCCATAGCCAGAGCTGGTCCCCAGCTTTAGCCAGCTGGTGACTGATTTAGCTTATTTTTGGCTCAGCTTATGGCTGGCAGCTGTAGCTCAACCAACACTATCCATAGTTGACTGCATTGGCTGATATATCTATTTCCAATTTTCCATAGGCCTAACCAAATTACATATAAGACTGTGCTTTTAAGAAAAGCCATAGTGCTATATGGTGCTTATGAGCTTTTTGGTACTTAGTGTTCTTTTTGTGCTTTTTGGTGCTTCTTGGTGCTTTTGGTGCTTTTAAAAGGACCAGAAGCACCAAAAAAACACATGTAAATCTTCTGATGTGAGCCTTCCTTTCATTGTCTAGATGTTCTTGTGCTATAAAGAACTCACAAAATGCCAGATGCATTGGTGGGGTTTTTTTAAGATGGCAACAGTCATGTAAAGCTAACTCCTATTAAACTACACATTTGATCACTATTGAGTTGTTTTCATAGGAAACCCTTGTAACTCTTGTTTGACAAATTCCTGGAGAATGGGCAATGCCCGCATGATAAGCTTGATGGGCTGTGGTTCATCTAATAGATTTAATTAATCTCTGTATGATCTGATGAAATGTTTATCAGCACCAATTGGGAGAAGCTTGCCATGTCTTTTGGCATCCTTTTTGTTTTCGAGATTGAATATTTGATGTTTCGAGGGCACAATTACAAAAGAATGCTATGCAGCTCAATAAGCATCTCCAACAATATCAAGCTCAATGAGCTCATACCTTCAAGTACCAAGATCGGAGCTCATCAATATGTCTAGGCACCGGGGGAATCTTCATGTGCCCTAAGACCTGGATGACAGCCTTGACATCTTTCATAGCATTGGAACCTTGTCGTGGCCATGAGGAGTCAATTATGTCACATTTACATAAAAATGTTCACGCACTTCGACTAGCCAGAAGATCCATAATTGGTTGGCAACCTGGACCATGACCAACAAGGATAACATGTTGTGCCCCGGAAAGCCTAAAGAGAGCATTGTTGAAGCCATGCACCAACCAGGCTATGAATGGATACATACTGGATATAATTATCCCACAAATATATCATAATTTCTTTACCCACAGCATCAGATGCCCTTGGCCGCTATGGTAGATCATCATTCAGATGCGAGGCTTAGAATGTTTGGGAACATGACATACCGTAGACAGAGAGGCAAACGGTCTTGGGTAGAGGTTTACATCCAGCAAAGAGTAGCCTTCGGCTTTGACCCAACCAATTAGCTGTTTGGAGAAATCTACCTGATGAACACACCACGGCATGAGTGACGACAAAGGGTACTGAAGGGGGACAACAACCAAATACGAATGTTCTAAATGTACATTACAATTGGCGGACGATTCCAATTCCAAACGAAGGTTACCACTGAATGAGCGGTTCAGTTATTATTGATCTTGAGCTCAGAAACAGAAGAACTCACAACTCATGCACAAGGACGACTAGGGTGTGATTTTCCAAAATATCTTGCCTACATTAGATCGAATGAGAAGGCATAGAACGATACCTTGAACTTCTTACGTGCACATAATCTGAGTCCCAAAACGTTGCTCGAGTTCCTCGGTCATGAGTGGCACTTGGAGCATGCCATGCTGCGTATAGAGATAGTGCTGTCGATGCGCCTTGAGGATCTCTTATCGGAAACACCACAACTGAACAAGGCTTCGTAAATTGGGGAGAGGAACAACTTTACCGGGTATTGAAAACGACATCTCTTCCATCTCTAAAAAAAATCATTGATTAATACTGAAAAGACCGGGTCAAAATGGACACATGCCATCTCGGGGCTCGCAAGCCTTTGGGTCTACATTCTTCCAAAATTTACTCTGTATTAAGGCTACTTGCCATATGGTTTCTGTGGCGACTTCTCCGGCGACCATTGGAGGTAGTTCATCAGGGGGTTCTCCAAGAATCACTCTCGTCACAGCCAATGCAGATTTTGAGATAGAATCAAGATTATAACCGCCCTAAAACGATCAAATTTAATCAATTATGAGAGAGAAAAAGGGGGGAGTTGACCTCGAGAGCAATGACTAGCCGGCCAGCAGCCAAGCCTGATAGCATATGCGTCATATGAGCATATCCGGTTGGGCTGACGAAGCATTCTCCTAATTCGTCTCCTTCTGCAGCATCAAAACCGGCAGATACTAATGCAACGATATTTCAATGGGTCATCGAATAAAACAGTTATTTCAATGTCACCGACTTATAACCAACTCTGGTGCAAATTCCATGGCAATTGGCATAACGAGCTTTTGGAATGCGTGTATATAGTCCGCGTCTGTCATACCTCTCTCGGGCCAAGGAATATTGACCGTGCTGTTTTCTCGTCAGTGATGGCATTTGCTATTGAGTTGTGACTTACAATCCACGTCCGTGACCTTCCCCGCATGATCCCATACTTCCGAACGAGCCACAGGGGTAGAACTGTCCGTTTTCGTAACGATGGATAGAAACATAAAGGACTGTGGGATCGTCGTAGAAAGCCCGTTGTGTTCCGTTTCCTGGGTAACATATGCCAAAACAACACTGGTGTACATTGATCAAGACTTACCGTGATGAATGTCCCTTGATTGACAATATCAGCACATTTTTTGATGACAGATGGTGGCAGAAGAACACACCAGTCCAATATCATGATCCTTTTGAGGGGCGTTACCTGCTGCACTACTCTTGCACCCACCGCAACATTATTGAACAAGCAGAAACCCATATGCTCCTCTGGTTCTGCATGGTGACCTGGAGGTCGCACAATTGCGAATGTTTTCTTCAACTCGTCACGAGCAACGGCGAGACAAGCCTCTATAACGCCGCCACAACTCAAGCGGGCTGCGCGAGTCGTACCCTGCATGACATATAGAGACAACTGATCGTAATAAGTCTCCGAATCGAAAATTTCTTGGGGGGTCATAGCTAAATAAAGGCTTGGTAACCACTCTCACGACAGGGATATGACAAAGACTCACACTGTATTGCTTCGACTTTATCCCAATGATCCTCGCTATGGACGAGTAAGACCTCTTCGCGTTGCACAGGTCTGATGGGCAGCCGCTTCATCTTGACGTGGTAGTGGGCTGCCATGATCGTCTCCATAATACGAGATATACGCGCTGGTTGCTCTGGATGACCGTAAGGATCATAATGCTGCATCATTTCCGAAGAATAGACATATCCCACGGTAAAGTCAGAAG
Source organism: Hygrophorus pudorinus (assembly GCA_003314045.1). Lineage (NCBI taxonomy): Eukaryota > Fungi > Basidiomycota > Agaricomycetes > Agaricales > Hygrophoraceae > Hygrophorus > Hygrophorus pudorinus. Next base: position 19,438 of record QLPF01018551.1, on the reverse strand, counting down.
AATGAAGGGGTAAGGATGAAGCACGAGCTGAATCAGGAGACGATGGTCGGATAGGTTCTTTCGTTGGCGATCCATCTGGCGCCTTCTTCCTTGACCAGTTCGGGATCTGCAATCGGTTTCCTGAGGCCACGTCCATGTCGTCCTCTATTATTGTTGTGTGCACGTGACCTGGCACAACACAACCACTACACCTCCAGTTGTGTACAACGTTCAGGAGAGCTTCGGCCGCCGAAGGTTTCTATAACACTCTCACAAGGGCTTTATAAACATTTTTAGACAAAACAATGTGACAATGTTTGGTCTCCAACAATGAGACAACATTTTTCCCGAGTGTGCGAGTGAGGTTTCAATGGTGATGGCTCAGTACTGAGCCAATGCTCAGGCAATGTTAAGAGTCTGACCCTGTGTGAATGTTTGCTGGGGAACATTCACAGAAGGCTGTCTTGGAGGCCTATGTAGATTTTATATGTCGGTAAGAAGATGATTATATTAATGCTAGGACCTGTAGATTTTATACAATTTTAGCACTAAATAATTCGAGGCAAAATAATAGGGGGTTTCATGACTCTCCAACTCGGCCTCAACTTGAGGCCCAACTTTGCCTCAACTTGGCCACAAATCATCCCCAATTTGACCTGAGTTGGGGCATGAGTTGGGGATAGATATTTGAAACCCCTATGATGTTTTGAGGCCGATTTACTCCAACTTCACTAGGTAGAAAATAAAATAAAATAAAAGCTTTTGGGTAGTTACTACACTTTCATCACTGCTACAGGAAAATGCCCACCACATCTGAACGTCAGCAACTAATCCAGTCAGTTTTGCTCGATGCTGAGAGCGACATGGACCAGTGTCTGCACGATCATGATCCCGATGTGTGGGTATTGTTGTCCGACTCATCCTCAGACTTTTTCAGACACAAGTCTGTCTACTAGTACTTCAAGTTCTTCTGACTCCTCATCGAGTTCATCCACATCATCATCACCTCTATCTATAGTTGCATCTCAAGACGATGACACAGATGAAGAACTTGCAATTGCATTGGGCATCACTGCAGATCTACTTCAGATAGTCACAGAGACCCGCATTCTCAACCTGCATGATGCCATGAAGTGCTCCCAACTCCACTTAGTCCTGGTTGTGTTCAAGACAGACAATCCAAAGCGATTTCGGCAAAACCTATGCATTTCTCCCAGCACCTTCGACAGCCTGTTGAAAATGATAGACAGACACTTAGTATTCATGAACAATTCTTACCACTCACAGATTCCAGTCAACGCTCAACTCGCAATCACATTGTACAGGCTTGGTCACAACAGGAACACAGCCTCTGTGGATGCAATCACACAGTGGGCTGGACTCAGCACTGGCACTGTCGTGAACTGTACACACCAAGTCATGGTCACATTTTTAGCACTCCATGACACAGCAATCTGTTGGCCTTCAGATGAGGAGAAAGAAGAAGCAAAAGAATGGGTGGCGTCTGTCTCATGTCCTGTGTGGCCCGATGGTTTTTGCATGGTATATGGAACTTTAGTTCCGTTGTTTGAGAAGCCTGGCCATCATGGAGAGGCCTATTTTGACAGAAAAAGTAACTACTCATTGAATATCCAGGTGCATATGTTATGCGCTTCTGAGCACAAATGTCTGCTTATGCTTTTCTACAGCTTGTTACTCTCCCAAACCTACATATTATTGACTATGTCATCGGACACTGTGGAAGTTCACATGACTCCACAGTGTTCTGTGATTCTCAGACCTACAAGTGTAGCCACACCTTTTTCAACGAGATTGAATGGATGTGGGCTGACTCGGCATATGCACTCGAATCATGGTGTGTCACTCCATACAAACGGCCACATACTTCATCAGCTGAGAATAGGACCTTCAATTACCACCTATCACAAGTCCGTCAAGCGCTTTTCATCTCACCTTTCATAATATGACACCAACTAACCCACAGGTATGTGTCAAATCTGAACACACAATGGGGTATATTAAGGGCTGGTTCTGCTCACTCTGTGGGCTGCGACAGCAGATTGATAACACGAGAGACCATGAGCGTGCATTGGTCTAGTTGAAGACGTGCATTATCATCCATACCCTCGTCAGCTTTGTTGAGGGTGCAGATGAAGATGCAGACTTTGTGGCAGAACTTGTGCGAGAAGGAACAGATGGTGGTGAATGGGATACTGCAAGACCTGATGTTGATGGCCTATCAGACAGGCAATGGGAGACTCAGGGGAACCGGAAGCGTACACAGCTAAAACATGCACTATTTGACAGCATGGAGGAAGGCTCGGAATAGTTTTTTTTTTTGTATATGTACTTTATTCGATGTACATACACAATTCTTCAATCCCACTAATGTCTGTCTAACCCGTGAACATGAAGCTCTGGTCCCAGCTGCTTTCCGTCGCACCACTTTCCATAGGCGCGAGTACCCCATAACCCTCAGTGTAGTTACCAGCACTGTAGTTACCAGAGCCAGATGTGGAGCCAGATGTGTTGTAACCACTGGTGCAGCCAGCAGTGTCAGAGGTAGCTTGGGTGCTGAGACTAGTACCGGTGGATGTTGGAGTCAAGAGGCCCTGGCTGTCAAGGGCAGAATGCGACAATATCGTCAGGTTGTCCTTCGTCAGTTCTGCTAGCTTGATCTTGAGGAGCAAAATTTTGATCTCGTTTTCTTGAATAGAAGCTGTGGGCTCCAAGTCTGTGGATACATGCTGTGCAAATGCTGCCAGCAGGTTCTCCATACTGGACACTAACCTAGGCGTAGGTCTTGATGCTGATGAGCCATATCTGAGCTCATATTTGTTTTAAGCCCTATTTGGGCCATCTTCTCTTTGTGGTCCATTTTTTGCTTGGTCTCCAGATGCCGAGTCTCGCCTTGGTGGTTGTCATGAAACCTATCAACGGCCGTCTTCTTCACAGGCTTTCCTAGCTTTGTGCTTGTTGTAGTTACTTTGGCAGCAACTGGGGCACAAAGGGATGATTGTGTAGGTGGTGGGGGTGATGGAGATGCATGATGGGGTTGGGTTGGTTCGAGTGTCGGCAATGGCTCCCATTCAATCTGGCTTCCAGTTAGCAGTGATCATATTCTGGACCTAGAGCTGCACTTACATCGTCCTGTATGGTGACATCCTCACCAGGGTTCAAAATGTCATCTTGCCCTCTGCTACTGTCTCTGTACCCAGGTGTATCTTCTCGTTCCCCATCTATGTCCCCTGCTACATTGTCAGCTTCATTCAGCTCAGCAGCAAACAGTGCTGCCAGCTAAGGCATGTGAAACACCCGGTTCTGATGACTGCACACCCTGAGGGTTGTAGTTTGGCAGTTCTCACCAGTAACTGTGGAGGCTGTCCCACCAAGGCCATTCTGCACGAATACCAGCTACATAACATGAGTACATGGTTTAGAAACATGAACTTGATACATACTGATCATGTTCGCGATTGAGCTTCCCTTCGTGATAGCCTGAGGATCCATGCCTGCACCGGTACCACCAAGCTGCTTCAGGTACGATACATACTCGGTTTTTAGGCTAATTCAGGTGTTAGTGCATGGTCCAGTATGATGGGGCTAGCTTACCGCCGAATGCAAGTCTCTACAGCAGTGGCAAATCTGCCTGGGTTCTGCAGGTAGAGAGTGCTTTGGCCGGGCTCTGCCTTGAATATGTGCTTGGCGAGCACAGTGTGCTGTTGAGCCTTGCCATCTTTTGCTGTGTGTTTTGCATGGCCTTCCCAGACAGCATCTGCTGTTGAGTCCGAAAATAATTTGAGGCAGAAGCTGATGTGGTCACGAAGGTATTCAATCAAGGTGTAGGTCCAGTCTGGGTTCTTGGCCCACTGGATGTCAGAGGTGCATTTAGGCTTTGGAGTGACTGTGTCGCCATCAACAACAGCGACAATGACTTTGGGTTTTGTGCAGCTTTTCTGGGAGGGCATGGTTGTAAAGGTTTTCTCACACTTCCAACAGCCTGTTTGTACTTAACTAAAAAAAAACCTAAAGTAGAAGTTGAGGCAAGGGGTTGAGGTCAGTTCAAGTTGGGGTGTCAAGTGGGGCTCAGAAGCCTGACTTCGACCTGCCTCAACTCTGACCTCAACTTCACTGAATTTCCTCATTAGGAAGTTGAGACTCAGCAGGTTGAGGTTCAAGTTGAGGCTGAGTTGAGGCAAAGTTGAGCCTCAAGTTGAGGCCGAGTTGGAGAGTCATGAAACCCCCTAATAACTCACTATCTCAACTTCAGTAAGAAGATGAGACAGTGTCACAACAAACACGAAAGGAGGCTTCTTTAACTCATACCTACTGGCACCGTGACTAGGACCCCGAAATTTTTCGAGGCCCCACTGCGAAAAAGTAAAGTACAGTGTCCTCTTCTCATACTAATATGACTAGGGCAACTCGAGCTGTGGCTAAGGGACCCATGGCCCCACTTACTTCAGCTGCAAAAGGTAACACCAATGCAGAGCCGGAGATAGACGAAGAAAGAGGAAAGGATGATGAATCCGTTACCTGGGCCAAAAAAGTGCTATCACAGCACAGAATGCTTAAAGGGGGACACAGGTGGGAAGTCAATATTGCCCTCATCAGTGAAATCTTAACAAAAATCTGTGCGAAGGCAGAAGTGGGAAAATCGGAGCCGGCAGTCGCTGAATCATTAAGGGCAGTGTGTACTCTACTTGTTGACATTGAAGACGATATGTCGGTAACTATGTCTAGGATGGCTGTGATAGACAGCATGGCAATACAGGCAGAAAAGATGAACTCTCTACTGACTACAATGGAGGCTACATTCACCGACGGGAAAAAATGAGCGGCCAAAACGGAGGATAAGATGGTTTCACTCACCGGGTTGCCACAAGCCGTGGTGCATAGGTCCGAGGAATTGGTGTTGCGCAGGGAAACAGATACTAGTCGTGGTAGTGACACAGAGGACGTGGGTGGCAACCATATATTGTATGCGGAAGTGATGAAGAAGACACTGATGGTACATGCAGACGCAGTGGCTAGAGTGGAGATGAGAAAAAGACAGGTGATGGTAAGACATGCAACAGATAGTGAAGCAGACCCATTCCAAGGACTCACTGAGAAGGAGCTCATAGCCAAGGCCCAAATGGCCATGGAAATGATGGCAAAGGATGAAGATGAGGAAGCAGGTAAGGTGGAATTCCTGCATGCAAGACACTTTGCCAAGGGAGGAGCGGTACTGGTAATGCATATGGCGGAAGCGGCAGAATGGTTGCAGAGAGGTGGAACGATCGGGCAGTTCACGGAACACTTGGGGGGTTCAGCTACAGCTAGTGCAGACCTATGCTTAGTGATTGCCAAGTACGTACCTGTCACATTCATGCCAGAGTCGTTATTGCGTTCAGCCAGGTTGAGAAGGACAGCCACCTGGGGAAAGGAGCTATCAAGGAAGCTAGGTATATCAAGAAAGTCGAAAACAGGGGAGAAAACCAAAGGGTGGCACACATGATTTTTGGATTTGCTGACCCAGATCAAGCAAACTTGGTGATCAAACAGGGCCTCATCATTGAAAACAAGTCAGTGGCAGTGCGGAGACATCGGGTGGACCTGAGGCAATGCCTCAAATGCCAGCAGGTGGGAGCATCACACATTGCAGCGGATTGCAAGTCAATCCACAAAACCTGTGGGAGATGTGCGGGCATGCACTGGACGTCCACATGTAAAGTAGGACCGAGAGCAGAGCTACAGTGCACAAACTGCAAGGTGAAGGGACACAGCATGATCGACCAGGAATGCCCGGTGTTTCTGGAAAAAAGGCAAATCATGCACGCTTGCTTGCCGGATTACAGATACCGGTTCTTCCTGACAAACAACCTGGTGACCTGGGAACTCGAGGAGGGAGCGACAGAAACACCCATGCCGGACAAACAGGGGGTAAGAGACGAGATTGCTGGAGAGCAAAACAGAAGACCTGCATGTGGAGAAATGTCAGGGGCATGGAGACAGGACTCGGGATGGGAAGGCAGGAGGCAAAGACAGCAGGAAATGGGGCAAAGTACGCAGCTGGGGGGGACCGGGGTAGGGAGTACAGTTGGAGGTGGCATCGGCGAATTGACGGGCCTCTTGAAGCAAGCATGCATTGACGACATGTTGCAGAGGAAAGAAGGGGAGTGACAAAACGAAGATTCCGACTGAGATAACCTGATGGATCAAGACTCACAGTGCATACCTTCTCCTTCCCTTTATGCCTGAACAACCTAACACTGCACCACGAGAAGAGATATACTTACGTTTTTGGCAACAGAATCTCAACAAATTATCGGAAGCACAGCTGGACCTACTGCACCGAATGCACCCCAATGAGGTCAACTTAGCAGTTATACAGGAACTGCACATAAATTTCTTGGGTAATGCCCAGGCAACGTGCAAATAGATCACGGTGTATCCGACTGGCCTCCGGGACAGACCAGAAAAAACAAGAGCGCTTATGATGGTAAACAAGATAAGTGTATCTTCGAATACATGGACGCAGATCGAAGTCGATCACCCTGACATAGTCGCTATCTAGGTGATAACGGCGCAGGGTACGCTGTGCGTGTATAATATATATAACGACTGTCTAAACAATGGCACGATGGACACGTTAGAGAAGCACCTAAGGTCAAGGTCAATGCCCCGAGGTGTACTAAGGCCGGTGCGGAACATATGGATGGGGGACTTCAACAGACATAGTCCCGTCTGGGATGAAGCATGCAACCACCACCTATTCACAAGACACAACCTGGAGGCTGCGAGTAGATTGCTGGAGATGGTAGCGCGGCATGATATGAGGATGGTGCTACCAGCGGGGATCCTGACCCTGGAGGCATTGGCATCGAAGAATAAGACCAGGGTAGATAATGTGTTTTGTGACACACAATCATGGGACAGGATGGTCTCGTGCAAAACCAGGGAGGATTGGAGGCCAGTAAAAACAGACCACTTCCCTATCTTGACATGCATGTTGCTAACCCCAGACCGAGGAGGGTTCGTGCCACGGCCAGACTTCCGAGCCATGGACTGGGCTGAATTCAACGCGGAACTCGCCATCAGGCTGCTGACAGATGTGCTGATGGGGGAGATCGGCAGCCAAAGGGAGGCAAACGAGCGGTTGAAGGTATTCGACAAGATAGTCATGGGTGCAATCAAGGATCTCGTGCTGATGTCCAAGCCATGCCCGTACACAAAACAATGGTGGACCACAGAACTGTCTGCGAGGAGGACAGAGGTGAAAAGATGCGTGAAAAAAGCCAGGAGAGTGGTGGGGCTGCAGGGGCACCCTGACCTGGGGTGGTACACTGCTATTCGGAACAGGTTCGCCGAGGAGATCAGGCGGACCAAGGAGGTGCATTGGGCGAAGTGGTTGGCCGAACTGAATGTGTCGATGGTGTGGGACGTGCACCGGTTGGTGGGAGCGGAGCCGTCGGACAGAGGCACTGCGAGGGTGCCTGTACTAACGGTAAAAGACCAAATGACAAAAGAAGTGACGGAGACGGCGAATTCCAATAATGAGAAGGCACATATGTTCTACAAGTTGTTTTACCCACCAAAGCCACTCGCATCTAGTGTTCCCAACGGATTTGTGTACCCCCCTCCGAAGTGGGAGCACGAGACAGTTCTGATACACAGATGCTGGATGTGGCAGCACAGATGAAGCCAGGGAAGGCTTCACAGCCAGATACGATCCCCAACTGCGTTATCCGCCGTACGGCAGAAGTCCTGGTACCGTTCTTGGGGCCGATATTCAGAGTGACCGACAAGTTGGCATGGTACCCGGAGCAATGGAAGTTCACCCACTTGCCTGTGATCAAGAAGCCGGGGAAAGGGGATTATACAGTACCGGGTGTGTGGTGCCCTGTTGTGTTATCAGATGGGCTGGCTAGGTGGCTGAACAGATGCAAAACCGAGTACTTGACGGGCAACTGTGAACACATGGGGATCCTACTGTGATTCCACTTTGGAGGACAGCAGGGTAGGTCGACAGTAGATTTGATCCACACACTGGTGGACTCGGTAAAAAGTGCCTGGCGGAAAGGAAAGGTCGTGTTGGTGTTATTCTTGGACATCAAAGGGGTGTTCCCGAGCGTGGCGGTGGACAGAATGATACATGAACTGAGGGCAGCGGGCATGCTGGCAGAACACACAGAATGGATGTCCAGACGGCTGGACGGGCATTGCACGGTGCTAATGTTTGATGACTTTCAATCCCAGGTATTCACGATCGACGGGGGGCTGGACCAAGGTGATCCGATTTCAGGCATCACATATATGATCCACAACGGAGGCCTACTGCGGTGTCTCAAGAAGGAGTGTAGCGAAGCGGGGGCATTGTTCATTGACAATGCATACATTATGGTGATAGGGGACAGCTTGGAAGACACTCACCAACAACTAGAAACAATCATGACACGCCCCCAGGGCGTGCTCCAGTGGGCGGCAGAACACAATTGTGAATTCGGTGTCACACCTGAAACTGGGTTTCAGTTATGTTACATAGAATATACCTTCAACAATATCCTCTATTTCACAAAGCCAATTACAACATCATACAGGATTGACAAGCTACAGATAGTCTATCACCATACCACATGACATAGGGGAAGGAACTAAATCAGGATATACTATGCATCACATGACAACATTCTACAAGAACAAACACAGGAATGATTATGTTACATCTGAAACTGGGTTTCAGTTATGTTTTACAGCAAAATATCACCCACAATATCCTCTAATACACAACACAAGTTATGCCACAATATTCCTACTACACAAAACAAGTTACAGAACAATATTCCCTATTGCACAACACAAGTTACAGATATTCTACCATTAGGTCACATGCCATATGGGAATGCATTACATAAACCAGGATAGATTATACATCACAAAACAAGACTCCACAAGGACAAATACAGGAATCTCATTGTTTTACATATATAGCAAGAACTGACTGCATTAGAAATTCTTATTGTTCTGTCACCATTGTTCTCATATTCTTATTGTTCTCTTTCATTGTCCTGAACAATGGACAAAACACCATTGTTCTTTTCCCATTGTTCTTTTTCCATTGTTCTATCTTTCTATTGTTCTATCTTTCCCATTGTTCCAAAGCAGTATAAAAGGAGCTCAAAATGTACAAACTACCCAGGCTACCCTCTATCTTCAGTAGACAGAGAATTTGTGTGTAATCAGTAGTGACCTCTAGTCAATCCAACTATCTGCTTGAGACAGTGAAACTCAAGAGTATTTGTGAAACTCAGTTGTGATACACATCA
>QLPF01018544.1:0-16834 GCA_003314045.1 Hygrophorus pudorinus | reverse complement strand
TTTCGAACTCTTGACCGTCTTTCCAGTTCATCCTCAGCTTGAGTCGGAATGGGCACTGGTTCCTCACAAACGTCAAAGATGCGGAGGGGGTTCGAACATATGACAACCACATTGCACAAGGCTCATGCTGCTAGCCTGTGATGCATTGTGGAATTAGATTGTTTCAGGCGTAAGTTGTTGGAGTCCTCATACTAACTTTAGACTTGTCAGGTGTTGAGCGTTTTTGGCCAATGAAACGAAGGATAGCTGTTCTGTCATGCAGTTGATGTATGCAGAAAGTGCACTAGGCTTGACGAAAGGTCAAGGTAAGGGCGGCCGTACACTCAGATTCAACTTGAAGTTCAACCAGTGCTCATGAGTTGCCTTGTATGGAACAGAGCCCGCTTTTCATCCCAACTTAGCCACGGAGACGCTCGGAAATTACTTTATTTTCTATGGTAGGATAGTATCACAATTGCAAAACCCACCCTTCACCGCTATAGGAGCAAATTTGAGCATAGAACCTACCTGATTGGCACCAATGTGACTGACAGGCCGCCGCAGTGCGTTTTGGATTTATTGGCACAGGTTGAAGGGCAAACCTCCGACCAGGGATCAATACAAGCATTAATCCTTCCCCTTTTACGCCAGTAAAGTTGGCCTGATTTGCCGGGCAGATGCTGTGTGTATGACGGGCAGCTGAACTTGTGTGATGCCATGAGCGTCACGGTTGTGTTCATGCAGGCCGCACCCCACCACCCTCAACACAAGGTCATGGATTATTGTGCAACTATTGCCATTCAGGATGTTTTCATCTGTCGGTCATATGTCTCTACCTAGTGCACGAAATAGCCGTGGTCCACCCAAGGTGACTGATCTCTTTCGAACTCCTTTGCATCAATATCAATGTAACATTATTGTCTATTGCAGGAAAGCTGACTGACCAAATAAATAAGGCAAAAAATAAACAATATTAATAGACCCTGGGGGCAATACAACCGAGTCAATCGAATATTCAGGTGATGACGAGAGCTTAGCTCATCAGGGACTGATCGAGTTTGAGTCAAGAAACAGTGGGCGGCCACAACAATTGTAAGATGTGCCTCAAAATAAGTATGCACATATATATAACTGGCGTCGCACATGGGGTTTTTCCACTATCGCCTCGATGGCCTCTCAACCCATTACTCCTTTCTTTAAGCCTGGTGCTCCCCCTCCTCCTTTGCCGCTCCTTACTCGCCAAACCGACCTCTCTTTGGTTCCGATTCCTAAGCCCACCATCACCATCTCCAAGTCACTATCGGTTCTCAGCCGAACTAAGCCATGCTTATCTGGCAGCAAGCGTGTTCGTTCTGCCAGTCGTCGATCGCCTTCTCCCTATGCCAAACCCGCCGATAAAGGAAAACCTGGGAAAGAAGTAAATTTCGCCTCCCTCGCCTCCAGCTCAGATCGTGTTGCTCGGTCTCAATCACCCGAATCAGAATTGTCAGAGCTCTCAAGCTCTGATTCATCATCTCACCATTCAGCCTCTGAGTCTCCCAGTGATTCAGATGGTGGGTTTATCCTCAAACCTCGTGGAGAAGTCGGCCGCCCAAACCGTGGGGCTATAACCTTGAGAAGGCTCTGAACTGGGATCCGAAGTCATTTGCCAAACTGCAGGCAAGATTTTATTTAGTTTCTACCACATTGTACTCCTGATTTAGCTTGCTGCCAGAAAATTGTGCACCAACTTGGCGACGAACACCTCGATATAACGCAAAGTTATCAACCCCAGGACGAGAGTCTTCGGCAGGCCGTTCGTAACGCAGTAAGTACTTTTAACATAAATAATACGTGAACCTACCAGTACCCAGGCAATAAATGCATTCCTGCAACTCATCAATTATGAAAACTGCTGGCCGGTCAATGATTTGATGTTACTCCATCTCAAGAATACCTCACGTCATGAGAAATTGAAGTTCGAGAAGTTGGCGGTCAAGGCAAAAGCAGTGAAGATAGTAAAAACGACACAAAGTAAACTGAACTGACGAATCTACAATTTTAAGAGGTGATGGTGTAAATAATTGATTTTCACCTGTTGTAATGTCTCCCTGGTGTGAATTGATTAACTCTTGTGAATAGTCGATGCAAGGTCTCCCGGCAAGCATCCTGCCAATTTATCTTGTCAGTGATGGAGCTCACTTTAAAACAATCAACTTTTGTTTGGATCGTCATCCTGAGTCACAAGTCAGGCACAAAAGCTTTGATTTCTTCTGATATTCTGATCGTCGCGTCATCTAGTCATATTTGTCGCCCAATAGTTATATTGTCGTGGGCAAATCGCCCAACTAGTATTCAACTCAAAGTACTACCATCTGACTCAATCATCACCAGATGGGTTCATTTTGTGCTCCCCATCAACTGACTGAACTTTGTTTGGCTCATCGCCTGGATTTGTGTGCTTATTCAGGCTAGTCGGGTATAAGGTCGGAAAAATAAATCTATTGGGGAGGCATCAAGTCACAAGTATCTATTCTGTCAGTGATAGACAATAAGGAGAAAAAAGGCTGAAAGGAAATAATGTGTTATACCCTGTAAGGTGCGATGGGGCAATACAACCAAGTCAATCAAATATTGGTGGGCGATGAAGAGAGCATTTTGTCGTAACTGATGACTATGCTGAGCTATTTAAGCGACCTCCGTTGACGTACTTTACTTTCATGATGCACTTTATGGACACTCAGTCTCCCGCCCTCAATGAAATTGCCCCCACTGAAATGGAACACTATGAACCCATAGCTGAAGACGCCTTGCTAGGCAGCCAAAGCGAAATCCCACAAAATCCTGTGTCTGTGAGTTACACTGCTATTCGTATCAGTTGCTTCAGTCCGCTGCTAAACAAAGCTTAGAACAAGCGTCAGGTGGTTGAGAAAAGAGAGGACCAACATTTACGGAACGACCTTTACTTAATGAAAGACAAAAATCAAGAATTAAAATGGTATCTAAAGAATGAGAGGGAAAAGGTCAGCTGCATTGGAATATTCAATGGGATATTGACGCCTGTTTTGCAGAGCAGAAACGTGATTCAGTATTTGGTTCAGTGCCAAGAGGAGATGAAAAAACTACAAGAACAGGAAAAGGAGTGGAGACGTAGATTTGAAACACAAAGAGAGAAAATGGAGGCAACACTGAGGAGGATGGAGGAAAAAGTGGATTCCGATTGCAATGCTTACCAACTCCAGCTAACAAGGCTGAAGGTACGTACAGTTTGCGGCCAGATTATTGCCATCATAGTAAACATGCAAGTGAGAAGGCCGATAAAGATCGGGGGATGGCAGCCAATGACGTGTCATGGGCAAGAAAGACGGAACGCGAGGTGAGATAGAATTTCTCGACAGATTCACAAGCTGACCCATGCAGTAGAACAACATGCGACCCAATATGGAGATACCGCCAAATGCAGATCGTCTTTTGGCGGCGCAAGCGAGATGTAAACAATACCAGAGGTCTTCAGTGAGGATAAGTGACTTCATGACTAAATTGCACAAGAAACACCTGGTCAATGGATCAGGGGCACCTGTTCTAGTTACCAAATGCAATGGCCCAGGGGAGGATTCGCCAAATTCAGGTGGGGAGAGAAGCGAAACCCAGAAGGGCAGTGACAACAACATGTATCTGGATGACAGTGACGTTCCACAGACCCACAGCCAAGCATCGGAAAATGGGTCAGGTGATGACAGAGAAGAGTGGATGGAGGATGAAGGAACCAGTGATGGCGATGCCACAGACGATTCCAAAAAAAATGATGGATCTCATGTTGATCCTTTCATTCGCCCAACAAGAATCTGGACCCTGAGAGGCCGAACCATGTTGCTGAATTGTCAGCTCAGCTACCATCGGCTCAGCTATCATCGGCTCAGTCATTATCGGCGTGCTGTACCGACCGGTGCATATCTGAGGATGGAGTTGGGCCTTGGGACTATCATCCACTTCATTTTGCTTGTTGAGATATTCTGTTCTTAGGAGTTCTATTGTTCTGGTGAATATCACCTTAGCCTTGACGTCCTGCACCATGACCCAGTCATGAAGAACCATCAACTGCACTGAGTCGTCCATGTCGTCATGGTCCCGAACCTGATATATCTGAATCAGTTCCTGGATGATCATTCCCATTCCCAAGGTCCACAGCTCTACAGTCGCATGATTCATCATTGCCTTATGATCATCAGTCAGATGAGGTGCCGATAGGAACCAGCCGATAATCTTTTTCTAGGTGTCAAGGTTTTCAAACATCTTCGTTGGCGGGCGGTTCTCAGCATATGACCAAGTTAGCCATCTCGGCTTGTCCTTCAGGCGCAAGACTGTTGTGATGACTGATGGCTGTGGGGAAAGGCTGTTAGCATGGTTGTTTAAGAATAGACATTGTGACAAAAGTACCCGGTAGACTTGCAAAGCTCTTTGAAGATCCACAAGGGCCAGGACGATTGAGATCCGAGACAAATAGGACGCATTGCTCGTTGCCTCGCTTGGGGCCTTGTCACAGAGTGGGGGAGTAATGATGCCATCCTACAACTTGGCCTTGGTCATCAAGATTGACATGGACTCATTCCATGCTGCTGGTATCACTTTCTCCACCCTGCCTGGTCCCACCTGATTGCCGTTGGTGATGTCGATGGTTGACTTCACCCTCAGCTTTGGTTTCGGCCTTGTCTATATCGGCAATACACTGGGACTGGTGTCATCCTGCCTGTAGCCAATGATGGTCGGCCTCAGCTTTGAGGTGGGCATGTGCATTTTCTGTCCATCTGCCATGCTGACTGTCAACATCAGACTCAGCTTTTGGATGACCAACAAACCTGGACCAATGACAGCTCTCCCTTCTTCTGCTTGCTTCTTCTGCTGTAAATTCTCCTCATCCAACACATCACAAGTGGTATATATGAGGACCTTGAAGGCATCTGACCTGTCACCTGGCCATGTCATCCACCAATCAAATGCTTCATGATAGTCCTTTTTCAGTTTGAAGTGTTCAGACAAGTCTCAGTATATCAAGCCGATGCCGAGAGTCCACATCTGGATGACATTATAGCCGAATGATGCTTGGCCATTGTCCAAGAGGTGAGGAGCCCAGAGAAACCAGTCGATTGTGTTGGTGAACCTTTCAAGATCACCACCATCAAATGAATCTGGCACCGACGACTGGTCATACTCCCATGACAGCCACTGGGGTTGGTTCTCCATCAGCTTGCAGACTTGTGTTCCCTCAGGCTACATGGAATACATGGTTAATATTGGCATGAGCATCGTGGCCTGGGATGGCTTGACCGACCTCGTATCTCTCCAATCTTTCAATTAAGTTCTTGCCACCACGACGTCGGACACAATGTCAGAAGGAAATCAAATCTATTCGCTGCCTGAACCGGGACAATTCCAGTAGGCAGGATGAGGGACCCATCATGAAATGTTTCTACAGTAGGATTATTAGCAAGATCTTTCATCACAAACTGTCCAATAATACATACTTCGCATTGCAGCTTGGACATGTCTCGGCAGAACCATTGCTGAGGCTGGACCACTGACAATAGAGAAGTCATGTTCCTCATCATGTTCCGACTGATTGTCATCATCAGACAACATGGGATCCTGCATACCATCATCCGACGACATTTCATGGCCGAATGTCACCTTTCCTTTCCCCTTTACATCCTCCCTTATGCTGTCATGCCCCATGCCTGCGGACTCTTTCCCAGGCTGCACTACCTTCCGGTTCTGGTTGACACTTGGCTTTTTCGGCAACAGCTGTGTCGGTGTCATTGTCGGTGTCGGTGTCGGTGTCAGTGTCGGTTGTGGTGTTGGTTTTCTGTTGAGCTTCAGCTTGGGGGTAAATTGCAGTGCAATACCAATGCTGCCGTCCTCATCAATAACATTCTCCTCTGGTTCCACTCTTTGTTTTCCCTCCTTCCTCTCAGTCGGTATCGGCATTGGTACCACTTTGAATCTTGCTGTGCCTGTTGATTTCTTCTTCGGCTTTATTTTGGTGTCTGATGGTGGAGCAGTGTCACTTTCCTCCTGATCAATCGTCTCTTCCTCTGACAGCACTTTCTGTTTCCCCTTCTTCTCAACCTTTGACGACCCAGCTTCTGCTATTGATCGATGAGGCTTTCTATCTCCCTTCTCAAGGTCCTTTGCCTGGAATCCGCTAAACTGTAACAGTACCATCTTTGCAAGCTTCCTGTCTTGCCAATGATCAATCACTCTCCTGACATGTTGGCCAGCCATCTTGGATGGCTCTCTGAGCTTCACATCCTCAGGCAGGAACTCCTTATTAATCAGGGAGTCGATATCATCGGTTATCGCCACCCAGGGCACTGTTGCCTTTGCATGCCCAGAACCAAACCCTGTAGATGGGACAACCTTGAGATAATCGGCTTCAGACATCGTGTTCAAACTCACTATAGTGAGCTGTGAGATACACACGAATAAAGTCCTTCTGCCAGGCTAACCTCGGCATGTTCTCCCTGTCCAAGTGGGGCAGCCGAGGGGCACCATGCCTATCGGACTGCAAGACAATCTGTTCCCGATGTTTCCTCATCGGTCGGGCATCATTGGATTCATCTCCCGAGTCCCTGTCGGCATGGTCTTCATCTGTCATTATCAAGGCATTACCTTCCGCACAAGCCTAACCGACTGATGGAACTCACTGAAATATGACTGGGCATATCTTGTCCAGTGCCTCATCAGGCCGGCCTCTATCTCCCACTTTGGATATGCCTCAGCAAAGGCTTGGTGATCGGGATTGTCTCCAAATTCATGACTGGTATGTCTGTTAGCTATCCAGTGATATCCTACATATAGGGCTACTCACGACGCAAATGAGACAGTGCCAGATGTGTCCGTATGAGCACTCAGCACAAGGATCTTCATGCTGAGCTCTCAGTGCATCCGGGTTGAGAACTCCTTCATGTATTTTTGGCTGTACTTCTCAGCAGCCCTATACAAGTTCATGTTGTTTAGTTATATCTGTCATCTTGGCCTCTGAAAACTTACGCAGCCTGAATCTCTTTCAGCAGCATCTTCTCATTCCATTCCCGAGCAGTATCCTCACATTTCTGTAATTCGGCTTGTGTGAGGGAATCACACACCATCTTCAGGCCAGGTTGATACTTGGCGAAATACCCTGATGTCCCAGGAATGGATCCCGAAAGATTTCGGACCTCCTCCTCTAGCTGCTCCTTTCACTCATAGGCCACCACATGTCAGTATGAAAATTTCCATGTCTTCACCAACTTCTTTTCCTTCCTCTGTCGTCCATTATTGTACATCCATGTTTTTACTCTCTGAGTAGTATGATCAGTGACAGAGTCTGCCGAGTGAACAATCCATTACTCACCTTCCAAAGTTCTTTCCTTCGTGGCTTTGTCAAGTTTGGCTTTTCAGCCAGTATTGCATGGGCAGCTTTTTTTATGATGTTGTGCTTGTTGGACTTGGAAGCTTTCTGGAACTCGACCATGAAGCCTTTAATAACTGTCACTTGGTCCTTGGTGAAAATAGTGGAAGGCATGACTGGATGAGTTTTTTTTTCTGAAAGTGAGTGCGACAATTCATAAAATTTGGTGGTACTAGTTACAGGTGCCTTCAAACTAAATATCAATGGCAACATATTATTACCAGCAGCAAGTCTCTATCCAAAAGTAGACAGCCAGTGAGATGTTCTACACCGAGGAATTTCCATAATGGGCCTTCCTCTTATATTATCACCATGCAATTTCCTTAATTAGACTGCAGAAAAGCCTCCACTTGGCCCACTGTGCCAATTTAGCTGTGTAAAGGTACATTCAGTCATAATAGAAAGGTATCCAAGTCATCCCATACCTCTGCTCCATCTGCCATCATGGTGAAACACCACAAGAGAAAGGCTATTAACACCGTGCAAAGGGTAACATGGGTTGATAAAATTACTAGTAGGGGTGTATCAACTAGACAGGTTTCTGTACATTCTCCAAAACTTGCTCGTATTTCTACATCAAATACCCCTTCAGCATCTACTGACAGTAGGAGCATCCATGCAACTGGGGAACCCATTGCAATGGAACCCTTGAAGTTGCCCAAGTCTTTAGTGAGTACACCCATGTCCTGTTATCTTCAAACTCAAGGTAACTCATGAAACAATTATATTTAGAATCAGAATTATATCCTGAGGGAATGGTTGCCCAAGAGGTCAACTTATCTTCATGAGTTGATCTCACTCTCTGCACCACCAGAGACTGATGCCTGTCAGACATGTCACATGGATAATGCTGTCTGGAGGTGTCTGGATTGTATAGGTCGCCCTGTAGAATGCACATAGTGAGGGACACAGATAACCCCCGGGTACTTTTGGCTGTACCTGTACCCGTACCCATCAAAAACCCGTACCTGCCACCAAGGGTCCAGGTACAGTCACGGGTACGGCCATTTCGACCCGGGGTACACCCATACCTGTACTCGTGGGCAGGTACCCGTGGGTATCACACATAATATGCATAATATATTCTATATAATTTATCTACATAAATATACATACACCGTCTCGTGTTTGAAGCACGACAGCGGGTATTGGGGTGGGTGATGAGGCCGGGGTGGGTGACGAGGCTGGGGTGGGTGATGAGGGATGTGGTGGTGTGGTAGGTGACGAGGACGATGTGGCTGTCTCGTGTTTGAAGCGAGACGGCGGGTGGGGGTGTGAGTGACAAGGCCGGGGTGGATAACGTGGCTGGGGGGTGACGAGGACGACGTGGCCGTCTCGCGTTTGAAGCGAGACGGCGGGTGTGGGTGTGGGTGATGAGGCAGGATAGTGGTGGTGTGGTTGAAGAGCATGGGGGTGGGATACGTGGTAGGTGGGGCCGGGTGAGTGAAAACGAACACCCCGTGCTCTGTTGAAGAGCGTGGGGGTGGGATATGTGGTAGTTGGGGCCAGGTGGGTGAAAACAAACACCCCGCGCTCTGTTGAAGAGCGAGGGGGTGGGATTGGTGGTGGATTGCATGGGGGCTGAGGTCGAAGTCGAATGCCCCGCGCTCTCTTGAAGTGTGTGAGGGTGTGGTAGGTGGTGGATGGGTGTGGGGGCCAAAGTCGAAATCGAACACCCTGTGCTCTCTTGAAGAGCGTGGGGTCAGTTCTGGTGGTGGTGGTGGGTGCCGCGTCAGACGCGTTGTTTCGCGTTTAACCACAAAATTCACCTATATATATATACAGTATATTAATAAAGTTATAACTTGAAAAGTACTTACCTTGTTTGCCTGCAGTTACCGCTTTCTTCAGTGGCTGGTGGAGGTGTTGAGTCTGGTGGCTGAGTTTGAACTCGGTGGCTGAGGCTGAGTATGGGCGAAAATCACACACCTGTGGCTTGAACAAAATACAAAAGCTCGTCAACCCCTTCAAATTAAAACTATACATTCTATATAGTTACTGAACTTGCTTAATGTATATATATTTAAGTGACAGGTCCATATATGAGTGACGGGTCTGACCTCATGGGTACGGGTTTTTGCCGGGTACACATATCTGTACCCGTACCTACACCCGTAGAAATACCAATACATAACCCGCGGGTATACCCCTACCCGTGTCCTTCACTAAATGCACAGCCTGCTGTCGAGCCTCTCATACCAAACACCCATTTCATCATGTTGAGCAATGGACAGGTGAATTCTTCAAGCCTGCCTGGCTTGCTGAAGTGGGAGTGGAGATCTACCTTGGTCATGGTGGAGCTCCCTAGCAATTGAAGCTGAGCTCAATCCTCTGGAGGACTTTGATGATATGGATGTTGAACACAATGAAGACTCAGATTGGGAGGATGGTGATGAGCCAGTACAGGTACCACACCCCTTGAGGGCATTCAGTAATACTGTCAACATTCTGGCAACATCTCAACAGGCTGTCTCCATGCTGTGCATTGTGGATCGTTTCGGGATTCACCATCTGCCAGTCAGATGGTGTAGGTGTCTTGGCCCACTTTAGGCTACACATGATGCCTAGCAATTAGCTTGAATTCTCTCTACACAGTGTCCCTGCTAATTGCTTCCTAGATCAAGATCATCCCAGGTCCTTAGAATCTGTCCCATGGTCCTTAGAATCTACCTTATGGTCTTCAGAACTTATTCCCTGGGCTAACCCCAAAGAATTATGGGCTGTGGTGCTATTAGCAACAATAATTCTTATTCATAAATCTGAGAACAGATCTTGAATCTTGTCCTTCAACTACACTTGAATAAAAAATTGGAATCACTCAAAGTGTGTAAAATGTCTAGTTGCAACCTCTCTCTAAAGCACATTTTTGAGTATATAGTGTATAGGTTTTACTAAATTATTTTCCACAAAGATCAAATCTTTGTTATATAGGCCATGTGATATAGTTATCTATAAGTGATAATTATTTAAATACAACTCTGGTTTTTGGAAGTAGCTTGTTGGCAGCAGAGCTTATGCTACATTTGAAAGCCTGATTGATTTTACAACAGAATAAAAGTAGCTGTGAATAACAGACATCACCTTAATGAACTCTGCTTCAAATGATGCCCAATTGGCAGATTCTGCAGCATTTGTAGTAGACTCTCATCAAATGATATGTTTCTGCTTGTTGAGAAAGTTGGTAGGACATAAGGAACACATGACCTTTTTTTGATCTTTATTGAAGTCTTTTGGTATGCCAGGTTATATCCTTGTGGTCAATGATGTCATTGAGAGGGTAGTTACAGGTATTAGAGGTGAGATATGAACTCTGACATTAGGCAATTCTCCACTTTACTCATTTGTTCTGCTAGTTTCACTATCAACTCATTCATCACTCACACCCCATCCACTACTTGGATGAGACCTTGTTGGATGTTTGTTATGCATACTCAAGTCAAAGGTTGATTGGGTAGTGTCAAACATTTGCTTATTAGTGGGGGAGTGTCTCACAAGGGTGTTGGATCAATAGTTGCATTGTAGATGGGACTTCTAGTAGAGTCAGGCAATCTATAGTGGAGCACTCTCAATCATAAACCCACTCAGACTCCTCATACACCCTTCTTCTTCTTCTTCTTCTTCCCTTCTCTTGATTGCCCTGGTGCATGAACTGTCTATATTGCAGTGGAAGCATCTATGACTTCACATAGGAGATCTCTGTCTTGTGATAGGAGCACCCATGGGATATCACTGTCTAGTGATGGAAGCGCCCATGGCTACACATGGGACATCTGGTTTAGTACTGGAAGCACCCATAGCCACACATGGGATGTCCCTGTCAAGTGATAGGAGCACCCATGGGATATCCCTGTCACATGGATAGGAGCACCCATAACCTGACATGGGATATCCATGCCTTGTGATGGGAGCACCCATAGCTGCACATGGGATGTCCCTGGCAAGTGATGGGAGCATGCATGGCTGTACATGGGATGTCCTTGTTGAGTGATGGGAGCACCCATGGGATATCCCTATCTAGTGATGGGAACATCCATGGCTGTACATGGGATGTCCCTGTCAAGTGATTGAGTAGTGGCAGGAAGATCATGAGTGAGAAGAAGGGTGAAACGGTTTGAGAGAGGTCAAATAGATATGGTCAATATGTTGTTTATTGAACTCTGATTGTATATGGGCATAGTGCTCCCAAAGTTCAGTTTGGTTCAGTTTGAGACACTTTTTGTCAAACCCCAAACTGAACTTGGAGTTCAGTTCAGCTAAAATGCTGAACCAAACCTTGGAGTTTGGTTTTAAGTGGTTTGGTTTGGGTTTCAAACCTTGAACTCTTACTATATATAGTAATTGGTTCGGTTTTTAAGAGGTTTTGGCTGAACTGAACTCTCTTAAATGGTTTGGTTTAGCCACAGGCCAAACCTAAACCTGAACTTTGGGTTTGGTTCAGTTTCAAACCAAGTTTGGATCAGTTCTGAACTGAACTTTGGGAGCACTATATGGACAAGACAGCTTGAGACTCACAACTCTCTGGACATAGCCAACCCTCCAGACATAGCAATCTTGTAGATGACACTTCTAGTGGAGTCAGGCAGTCTCAAGTGGGGCACTCTGGCACTGAGTAGGCACTATAAGAGAAACCCTGGAAGTGAGGCTAAGGCTTATATTAGCCAGAGAGAATCTGAAGTCAATATATATAATAGAAAGAGATTATTACTACAATATACCTAGCTAGAGTGAATCCAAAGAGGAGCTCTCCAAGGAATCTCTCAGTTTGCATGGATCTGTGTACACTAATGGACATGTGTAGTACCAGGCCTCCTATAAATGGAAGTCTGATATTGATCATATGCCTCTACCTAGTATAAGATCTTCAACAAGTACTTCAATAAGATAAAGCATCTTAAATTGGCTTTGAGGTCTTCAAAAATCCAATTGAAGAAGCTGAAAGTCATAGAGACATGTTGATGAGTGGAATAAAGAGTGGAAAGGATATAGAAGGATAGAGTGAGTGAGGAAAAGTAAAGATAAATTGCAGATAGATAAGTAAATCTTGTTGCTTACAACAACATGGTGAGGTGTAAAAACATTTATGAGATATACATTTCTTACAACATCAATAGTATTACAACTTGGTGGAGAATTTCACCCAACTCTTGATATAAATGTGGTAGATGGAATGCTGAACTACCTATCTACAAGCCCTGCCTCAATGTATCTATCAGGAGATACCCCTCTAATGCTCTCTGATGCCATATCCAATTGTCCATTCCACTCTTTTTCAATCATCAACCAACTCAGACTCCTCATGCAGCCTTCTTCTTCTCCTTCTTCTTTCCTTCTCTTGATTGCCCTGGTGCCTGAAATGTCTATATTGCAGTGTAAGCATCTATGACTTAACATAAGCATCAGTAAGACTACATGTACTTTTTTGACATCTTGAACAACTTGTTCTTTTTGGAAGCCTCTTGACCTTTTTTATTTGATCTTTTTTTACATCTTGTCCATCTTTTGCCTCTTTGGCCACTTGTATTATTTATTTATTTTGGAATTTGGACTTGATGAATTTTTTTCAATAATTAGTTGTAAACTTTGTATTAAGTTGAAATACTGAACCTATTGACATAGTGTTGGAAGTAAAGTTACACTATTTTAGAGGGCTATCGGCTTATGTAATGATATATGATTGAACTAGCCATATAAGGCAATTACATTATTATCATCTGAATGCAAATTTCAAGGAGAATCCAAATATCATGATGAAGAAACACCAAATATCACTATTGTCATCATTTGTGTTGTTCTGGCCTAGCTGACAAAGTTGGAACCAGACTTCTGTACTATTTCAATCATTTTGCTGGTCATGTGTCATGCAAGCAGCATGTATGTCACATGTCATCAGGAAAATTGGCAGATGTGACAAATCATTTCCTTTTTTGGTATGTACTAAATCTTTCTCAGTGGGTCAAGCTGGTCATAAATTAGGCCACTCTGTCACACGCTATGCCCAGTTCTGGCAAAATGGCCATACCACCAGACATGTCACGCATCACAAGGCCTGGCAAATGACTGTAATAGTACAGCAGTGTTACCAAAGTTCAGTTTGGAACTAGCCCAAACCCAGTTCAAACCTTGAACCAAATGAGAAGTTCTGGTTCTAGTTCTGCATTTGGCCAAACCCAAACCACGGTCTAGTTTGCAGTTCAGCCAACTAGAGATTCCCAGAACTGTTTGAGACATAGTTCAAACACATTCAAATGGCAATCATTTAGGTGTGTTAATAACCTTTATTTCATTTATTTGAACTTCATTTTTTTCGGTCTTTCAGTGTCATGTGACACAGTAAACAAGCTTTCATTTACCATTCCCACCACCAACACCAAGTGGTACCTAGCATGTACATAGATACAGGCACCCAACAGAGGTGACAAGAGCCAGTGGCCTGCAGCTGGGGTGGTGCATCTACCCCAGTTGCAAAATGTACATATTTTATTTTGAATCATGATTTAGTTGTATTATTACTTATACACTCTCACACTCATTTGATGAGCATGAGGCATTCATGTTTGCCTACAGATGCATGACCCATCACCACTACTTACACCAACACCCTTTGAAGAGAATGGCCAGCCAAGTGAGGAGACCAGTAATAACACCTTTGTATTACAGGTAAAGAAACTCTATTGAACCATACCTGCTCTAGAAGACAAGGTTAAGCAGGAGGATACAGATGCAGATATCGACAAAGCAAGAGTCATATTGAAGGGCAAAGAGATACAAGATGACAATTTGGACAAGGAAAAATAGAAGAAGCTCATTGTGAATCACAAGTTGTGCATATCTCTTCTTTTATTATTCTTCCTCTCTCTTCCTCCTCTCAAGGCTAGCTGAATCAATGTAGAATCTTCTCAACATATCACTCATCCCAAGCATCCCAGCCAAATGTGCCCACCTAGATGTCAGCAATCTCAAATACATGTGTCAGAAAATCATCTCTTGGTCCCACTCTCATCATCACAGCTTACTCATGTCAGATCATTACTAACTCCTTTGTAGTCAGCAGTGACTTCTCTCTGACTCCCCCGCATTCTAGAAGTGTCTGTGTTTGTCATATATAGTCATCTTTGTACTTTATTTTTATCTTATCTAGCTGTACCTTTCTCCTGGTCATGTGTCTGAGTATCACATGACTCCTCTCAAGTAGTATAAAGGCTTGAGATGTAGATTAGCAATCTCCATCTCAATATAGATTCGGTTCCAGGTCCTTATCGGCTCCTCTTGGTTCCTGCTTAGTGTACAAGCCTTAGGGTGACGACACTGCATTGAGTGGTGGATAGACTTAGGTCTCTCAGGCTTTGTAGCATAGAACATAAAGGTCATACCTCCCCTCACAACATGTATAATATTTAATAGAGATCTTGTTATTGAGCTATTGAATAGCATGATACTGTTCCAAGAATGTCATCATTATTGTATGAAACAGTGACATTTTTGGACTGCAGGAATTAATGATGTGTGGCCACAGGATCAACCCAACAAGTGTGGGTGCTTTGGTATCTAGCTACATGCCAGTCTTGAAGCCTTCAAGTGGTGAGATTAATTGGTTGTGGGTTTGGTAGACTAACAAAAATCAACTTGGTCTGCACATATGCCTTTTTAGCTTTATGTGCACTATTCAGATGTGAGGTTAATGGTAAAGCAGCTAGGAATATGACAGACCATGCACATCAGGAAGTGGAGGTAGAATTTGATGGCAAAGGCATTGGTGGCATCATTGGAGGGGTCTCATATGAAGAGGTCATCACACTACTAATTGGTGGTGGCAGCTGTATTAGCTTTAGTGGTGAAGATTGTCATTGACTGAATGAAGGGATGGGACTTGTACTTGAATTTGGTGGAGGAGCCAGTATAGACAGCAACAAAGATAAGGGGGAACTTGAAGCAATGTTGGCCTTTCTCAAAACCATCAGGAGAGAATAAGTTTGATATGGCCCTGGACCATGGAAATCACACTTCATGATCATCTCGAAGTTTGATAATATGAGGTTATCAATGGTTAGGTCCCACTCAAGATAGCTACACATCTTGCATTCCATCTGGTTGATCTCTCTAAGAGTGAACATTACAATGCTCCACAACTTGTTTGAATATATATCGTTGCAAATGACTTTAAAGGCAATCATGCAGGTGGAAACAATCAATCAATGACTCAAGAAACTGTGGGCCGTAGGGAAGCAAGCTTTGAGGTGCTGTAGCATAATAAAGGCTGCAAATGTAACAGAAAAGTGCGGTTTTGTCTGATAGAGGGCATAAGCAATAAAATAAGAGAGCTTTGCTTAAGAGTGTGTTAATGATGGAGGGTACTTGAGGCAAGCAAAGAGGTGTGTTATGAAATGTCCACATAGTCTAGCAATGTACTCATGACTATAAAACAGGTCTGCTTTAGACAATGTATGAGTTGGGGTAGCAGGCTGTATTATGTGCGAGTGCACTTTTTGGACCCATCATTAGGAATAGGGCAAGCTTTGAGGGCTAGTCTGTCCCTGCCGTTAGCTATGTATTTACCATTGTCAACCTGTGCAATTTTGCTCACATCCTTGATCCTGCTAGTGTTGGAGAAGTTTGGTTTGGTTTGGTTTGAGCCTTTTTTGGCCAAACTGCAAACCAAATGGTTCAGTTTGAGCAAAGAAATTCCCAAACCTGAACTGAACCGATCTCAAACCATTTGATTCTCCAGAACCATGCCAAGGCATCATTCCTCTGCCCAAACCTATTCTCCTCCCAGGATTTTCCCAAACCTAAACCGAATTGCACAGTTTGGTTTGAGTTTAAACTGAGTTTGGAATGGTTTGGAACCAAACTAGATCCTGCCCAAACTCTGCACACATCTGGCTTTACATCCTTCCACAAGAGAAGCTGCTGGACACAGTTAAGGTTCATCAGGGGTATACCCTGGGTACGGATTTGGTACACCCTACCCCTACCTGTGGACACCGTACCCTTCATGGGTAAGGGTACATACCTCACCGTTAATCACTGTGGTATGTCAAAACACCACAGTACCTGTGGTATTTGTAATATATTACTTGTATTCTACTATACATAAGCTCCATTCTGACCTTGTAAATGCAGCACACATGTCAATTGATGTGGCATGCATGGTCGCAAGGTGGTGAGGATGTGTTATATAAATACAAAAATTGTGGGACAGGTGGCCGGACATATTAGATGTCGGTTGAGGTGATGGTGGGAGGTGATGGTAGGAGTTGAGCATGCAGGAGGTATCGTCTTCAGGTCTTCTTTCTGAATATTCTTATACTGAGCGAGAACCACCTGATCTGCCCCAAGCTGCTCCAATGCCTTTCTTGCACGTTTTTATGATCTGACCTGCTTCATTACCTCCCTCGATGCCATCCTGATTTCTGACCATGCTCTTGTCTT
>QLPF01018542.1:4159-37422 GCA_003314045.1 Hygrophorus pudorinus | reverse complement strand
GACTAAAATACTTTCCGATGAAGATGAATTTACCTATTCCCACCAATTTCTTCCAGTTTGCATCTTTCATGTAATCATCATACACTTCACGTCTGTGTGCCTTGCTCATCGTTCTCGCAATCCTGGCAATCAGATTGAAACTTGACCACATTGTTTCTAGTATCTCCCCGTCTATCTGACCAATTCCCTTGATGAAGTTCAAAGAGAACTCCTCAAAGCACTCCTTTACATGAGCACTGATGTGAAAATTTCCCACCCCTGCTTAGGTATTTGCCTACTTCTACCTGCTCCAAGAAATGGATAGACCATTTGCAAGCAACATCGTAGAGATTTATGGCCCCTGGTAACCCATCTGTGCATAGTGTATTGCAGGGGTACAAGAATACCTGCGGGTATTGGGCGGGTATTTCACACGAGTACAGGTAAGAGTAGTTAAATTTCTACCCAGACTTGTACCCGGACCCGGGAGCTGTACCCGCCCCTCATATTTGTACCCATCACCTAAAATGTGCAATGGGTCACCAATAATATTTACTGGTATATATAATGTTATTATACTGTGGCTAGAGTTCTAAGGGGGTAACAACTTTTTGCATTTTGTTCAACCCGCGGGGGTGTCAAATATTCTGCTCACTGTTCCACATTTCAAACTCAGCCGCCACTACTCACTACCACCCACCGCTCGAGACAGCGGTAACCGCGGGCACAAAAAGGTGAGTAACATATAGATTGTATTGTAAACAACTACTAACGATAAATCTGTAGACCCGTTATGGGAGTTGAACGCGAGAGTATCGCGTTCAACTCCCATCCTGATCCACCACCTCCCCTCAACACATCACATGTCCCCAGCACCCACACACATCCCACACCATGCATCCCGGCACCCACAACCCCACAAAACGACACATGACGCATCCCCACCACCCGCAATGTCACCACATGCCTGCCCATCACCACTGTCATCTCGCATGCAAACGCGAGTCGATGCGTTCATTCGCAGCCACCCCCAACATGTACCATACATGACACAGGGCGGGCAGCCCTATGCTGCCCGCCAAACATATTACATTTAATATACTATATAATACATGTACTAGTGAGTAGTCATATAAGTGAGAGACCCACGGGTCACCCACGATGGGTACAGGTGCACGGGTGACCCCAGGGTACAAAATCTTGTACCCCAGCTTTTACCTGTATCTGCCGCAACGGGTATGGGTACATGCCGGTGCGGGTCCGGGTACAGCTGAAAGTACCCGGGGGTTACCTGTGCAGTTCACTATCTGTGCAGTAGTTCAATGCCTGACACACAGCATAATCAATATTCATATGTCTTTGAAGTTGATCAGTCTGCTACAGTGGCAAAACATAGTCATTTAAAATACCTTTCCCCCTTTTGAAAATCTACCACTGAAGTGGGTACGAAACAACCGTGTCAGGCACATCCACAAGCACCAATACCAGTAGCATCAAGGTTCTTCCGGTTGGAGTTGGCTGCTGATAATGCACGGTGGTTGTGACAATTCCTCAACGTCTGACAGAAATCTTAGCTCCCAGCCACGGTACATATTAGATTAATATACCTGTTTGACATCCTTTGTGCACAAAAGATGTTTCCTGCACCGAGATTCCTCAACCACATACCCTTCTCCATCAGTCAATGCGACATCATCTTCCTGGTTTCTCATCCGAACATGATCACCTTTGAAATTTCTGTCAATGACCAAGACACAGAAATATTTCTCCCTGACCAATCTTCTGTCAACCTCTTGCATATACTCTGGCAGAAGATTTACCAATCAGGATCATTTTTCCAATCCTGTGGAAGATTAATTCCAGGTTGAGGACAGGTGGGGCAAAATAGGGCCAAGTCTCTGTTTCCCGGTATTCTCTCTATCTCATGAGCAAACCCGAATCTTTTTCTTGCCTGTAAATCGCGCCACTGTCTGGACTAGTGTTGCCACAGCTGCGGCTGCCAGCCGCAAGCTGGGCCGATTTCTAGCCAGCTGGTCACTCGGCTAAGGCTGCAGACCGGCTTGCGGCTATGGCTGTCAAAAATCCAAGCTGCAAGCCACCAGCTAAGCCGGTGTATATATATGTATACTAGTATTTTAATTATATTACATAGTATACTAGTTATAATTATTAGTAGATGATTTTTCAGGCTGTAGACTGACTTTTGCAATTTGTTCAGCCCATGGGTGTGTTTGTTTTCGTGCACACTTGGCCTCAGCCACTGAATTCGAACTCAGCCACCCACCTCAAGACTCCACCAACCGCTCGAGAAAGCGGTAACCGCAGGCAAACAAAGTAAGCAAACATTTATTTACATATTTATTTAATGTACTGTATATATATATAGGTACATTTCATGGTTAAACACAAGACAACGCGTCTGACACAGCACCCACCACCACCACCAGAACCGACCCCATGCTCTTCAAGACGTCTGAGCGCCAACGGGCGCTCGATCTGATCCGGCGGAAGAAGACGGAGGTAGAGGGGAGTGAGACCCCCAGTAGCGTACGTGGGGGCGGGTATGGGGATATGTTCAATCGGAAGGAGGTGGAGGATGCGCATCGTGGAAGGGAGAGGCGACGGGATTATGCGTGGGATAGAGGGCATGGGAGGGGTTGGAATTCCAGTTGGGGAGGTGGAGGGGACGATGGTGGGGGAAGAGGTGGTGGCGAGGGTGGACAGTGGTGACCACAATCAACACGGCTTGTCAAGTAGACCGCCATGGCTCTCCCCATAATATGATCTAGCGAAGTTGCCGTAGTGCTCGCTCTGTAGCATTCTGACGTGCTCAAGGCCCCGCCGGTGAAGCCAGGTGTTCAATTTCAACTTCGGCCCCACACCCATCCACCACCTACCACACCCCCATGCTCTTCAACAGAGTGCGGGGCATTCGACTTTGACTTCGGCCCCCACACGATCCACCACCAATCCTACCCCCTCGCTCTTCAACAGAGTGCGGGGTGTTCGTTTTCACCCACCCGGCCCCACCTACCACCAATCCTACCCCCTCACTCTTCAACAGAGCGCAGGGTGTTCGTTTTCACTCACCCGGCCCCACCTACCACGTATCCCACCCCCCACGCTCTTCAACAGAGCGCGGGGCATTCAAATTTATTACTATAAACTACATACATGCCAGTGGAGCCAGCGAAATGCTGGCTCCGGCCAGTAAATATTTTTAAATAGAAAAATAATATTTTTTATAATATATACCGGCTGCGCGCCGACTGTAGACAACCACAGCTGGCTGTATACAGCTCGCGGCTATGGCTGGCGAATAATGGGTAAATTAGCCGGCCGGCAGCTAAGCCAGCTGCAGCAACACTAGTCTGGACACCTGTAACAGCTCTTTATATCGGAGCTATGTTGGCCTTGTTAGTGCAATTCATTTGCTCAGAAAAATGCAGACACATACCGGAACCATGTGAGGGAAGGCATTATTTGTTAGATGTTGAAGTTTGTTGTAAAAGCTCTGTCCTGCAGTTTTGCATTCCATTGCATCTACATAAAAATAGTCCAAAACATCAAAGGTGAACGCAGTACTCGGCTGACATTGACTGCAGGAAAATAGGCCCATTCGGAACAGTTGGATGTGTCTGTCCGGACAACCAGTGCAAGTACACCATCATATGCAGTGTTGGAATACACCTGTGGTATGAACCACCACCAGGACATCTTCACTAACATCTGCCCCTATCTCTACTTCCTCCTAGGCAGCAACCAAGTCCTCCTCCTCCTCCTCCTCCTCCCAGTTCAAATCACCTCCCTCCACAAATATATCCTTGTTTGCATCGAATACAGTGGAGTGATTTTGCGGACAGGGCTTTCCCCCATGACCCAAGTAGACAACATGGCCTTGGCCATACAGTGAGGAAGCCTTGAAAAATGTCCCGTTCTAGGATTGGAGCCAATGGAATGGCAGATACTTATGCACTTCCAGGCAACACTGTTTGCAGACCACTCCATCCAAGAAACAATCCCTGCATCGGAGGAGGTTCTCCTTTCTTCCACAACTACATGCCTAGGTTGGCAATTGCTCAGCGTGCAGTAATTTGTCCAGATACAAAGGCCTCAAAGGCTTCCATTCATGAAGAAAGTCATTTTGTGACTTCAAGAATTACAGGTAAACAATATAGCATCGTTGAGAGGATCTTATCTGCAGGGCATACCTTTGTTTTATTCTTCTTTCTTTGCTGGCCCTCAGCCCTATCATGATCCACATGATCCACATCCTCAATGTCCCTTGGAATGCTGAGAGACTTCTTGTGAAGTACAGATGGTTTCTGAGTTTCATTGGAAACCTTGGAAGATGAAGCCCGAAGGTAAGGTAGACTGTACTTCTTTCGTCACATAAATCAGATTCCCCCTCCTGTTCTTTTTCACTATACCCTCTTCATCAATGATTATTGGAAGTTTTCTCTTTGTTCCTTTGGATAGTGAGGATTTAGACAACTTGTTTGCTCCAGACTTCACCATGTTCTTGGTTTGGAGGGTAAAAACAAGGCAAGAGGGAAAGGTGTTACACAGGAGACATTGAACTGTATTACACAAGGCAGTATTACACAAGGCAGTATTACACAAGGCAGTATTACACAAGGCAGTATTACACATGCAGTGAACTGTATTACATGAGGTATAACTACACCTGACATGACCCTAACTAAGCAGTTATGTAAGACCTAGTCATGCTCTATATGGCTCTGCCATTAAATCATAATACTAATTATATAATACCCAGTCAGGATGTCTTATTTTCAACCAGTCATGAACTGCATCCCGAACATAATGAGCCATGCAAATTCGTTTCCCTCCCTCCCAGGAAGGAACTCCATGTAACAAAACACGTCCACATACCAGGACTACAGTGCCAGGACAATAGCTAAATGTAGCATTGATATCGTGAATATTTATCCATGAATCTGTGTGTGTACCAACACTCAGTAGGAGGTCATAGGCAGATGAGGCTCCCCCGAAGTCCCTATGAGGCGGAGTTATACAATTAACAATGATCTGGATTGCTGAGAATGAATTCGGCCAAAGGTGGACATGAGGGTGTTCTCGTGCCAAGACTTGCCCCTATCTCAACTTCTGCACCGCTTCAAGTCTATATTCATAATGCTCTCGTGCAGTGAGACACAAAATCGAGTCCATTAGTAGTTCCCCACTTGCAATGGTGGTGAGGAATGTTCCACCTTCAGCCATTCTCAGATGAGCTGAGGGGTATAAGGGGTCCTGCAATCTCTAGAGTAAAATAAGACCAAATTAATGTATGCACACAAATTGATGAATAAACTTATGGTGTGCTGTTGCATAAACCATCCTGGGAAAAGGTCTACCATTCCTGGATGAAAGGCTGCATCTGCGGGGCTGATGAAACCACTTTGTCGCCAAGAGGCCTTGCCATCATGTTTTTCCATTGATTTTGCCAACAAGTGATTGAGGCCGACAACCGCATCATTGTAGTCAGTCTATATTCAGATACTATATCAATGTATTATGGATAGATGCTTGTTACCTACTGTTCTCTTGTTGGTGATTATTGAGGGCAGATGCCATGCAATTATTCGGCTACATGAGTCTAGTATGGTCATGGGGACATTGATGTCTCCAAAGTCAGCCTGTTGGAAATACTTGCATAGATTGATATCTGTGTCTCCCATTCGACCATCTATGTTCACTTTGGACCTTTTTACACACTCTGCAAATCGTGCTGCATCCCATTCTGTCTGAACTGCAGGGTATGGTGAGCAGAACAGAGGCTATGTGATCTGTGTGTGCTTACAGGGGTTCAGAATAGCAGCTACAATGACTACAACTGTATGTAGAAATTCTTTGGACAATACTAGCTGCCCAGGGACATGAGCTTCAGCTTCAATCTCAAGCCTAAGCATGTCTATAAAGCTGTAAAGCTGCTACCTGGAGAAAATGAACACTTGAAGAATAAATCAATGGCCGATCAGTACCTGATCCAGTGATTTTCCAACTCTGGTTGCACAGGAGGTCTACTTCTTGGGCGACTGTAAAATCTGGTCGAAATACATTTGCACCGCTGCATCAGCTGAAGGGCTGAATGCACTCTCTGCCTTCCAAGGCAATAAACCCATCGATGAAATACTCAACAACACATATGCAATATATGCTGAAGAAGGCAACCAAGACTTGGCTGATGAGAAACTACCAGAGCCTTGTGCTAGGCATGTCAAGCTTATGCCTGAACCACTGGAACATGTCATTGATCCCAACACCCTCATGGGCCCATGCTAGTTTAGCATCATATACTTCCTCTTAAAGGGGGGAAGAGTGTAAGGAATCTATGATTCCTTGTTTCACTTTCTTTTATTTCCATTTATCTTTATTATTCTTATTATCATTATTTACCGTGGACACATGTGCCACAATGTACACACATACAAACAAACCTTATTATGCCGTCCGTGTCGCACACTCCTTATACATATAACTACCACAATCTCATAAAAACAGCATATACATTCATTACCCAAATACATTGATTTGGATCTGTGAATAGTGCACTGTGGGTCTTAAGTTGTTATCTATCCTTTCCATACTTGTTATAGGGCCTTAAGAAGCCTTATACAAGTTTATATTACAGGGTTTGGGCACTCAGCTCAGTTGATCATGTGGGCATACTGGTATACCTAGGTGATCGATAGGTCAACGAGGGACAATGTAGTTTATCAATCTCTTTACTTTGGCTTTACATGTATTAAATGTGTTCTATTGGTGTTACTACTTGTATTTGGGACTGATTGTTCATTTGTTCATTTGTAGGTTGTTTGTCTTTGCTCAATATTAGTCAGTTTTACTGGATATTACTGGATACTCCTAGATATTACTCAGTTTTACTTGTGTTTACTTGTATTTGTCCCTTGTTTGTCATTTGTTCATCAACCATTTGTAGCTTGTCTCAAACCATTTCTCATAACCATATAAGTTGCATAGTAAATATTCTCCCCTCCACGGTCGCCACACATGTGAGATGGCATTCTATACTCATCAATTGCGGAAAGAACACCTTGAAGAACTGTTATTGCACAGTTGTCCGAGTTTGTGTGTAGACTGGTAAGCTATGAAAGTCAATTAAAACCACAACAGATATGATATACAATAAAGGATCTCACTGTTCTGCAGTACCCGTCAATGATCCCATGGATAATGATTTCCCAGCGTATCAATTTATGATGTCCATCAATGTGCTACATCCAATTTGGCTGTTTGACATAATATTCCTGCTGTCAGATGGCCTTACGTTTGCATAGTAACCTTCCCAGTCCATCAATGTGTCTCAGTGAAAATAAGACATGTTGGTGCTAGACTCAATAACCAAGACTCCTTAAGTGTCCAATCACATACCATAGTCCTGATGTAGGCTTCAGTATCTTGAATTTATGCAATAGTATATCTAGTTGGCCATCTGTAAGATTAGAATATGGATGCAGCTGAAGATTGTGTTGTTTCATATGTAAGTGCAGAGTGTTGCGATGTATACCAATGAGTTTGGCTACATCTGTAGATTTGAGCCAGTGTTCCCCGAGTATACTGCTCATAAGACTGCAGGGTTGAGGATTTTGCGAGGACAGCCTGGTTTGCCGGATCGAACTGTTGTGACAAGCTCTAGCATGATAAAAGAAATGTCTGTTGAGTCAAGCAGACAAGGTCAGCCAGGACACAGTCAGGTGTTAGGGTTATAGGAGATCCCAAAACAATGGTGATACTGGAGGGTTTTGTAGACAATGCTTTTCTGTATGCCAAGTACTTCACAGATAGATGGAATAGCATAGCCTAGTTTGTATAATACAGGGATATGATTCTTTATGTCTCGCAAGACTGCCCAATGAGGCATGGAGGCATCAAGATGGTTTCAGGGTCTCATACAAACATTGTGCCACCGCAGATTGGATGGCAACTTGGACTCTGCTAAGGTTTCAGAGCCTAACAATTTTCGGGTTGTGTTTTGTGGCCCCAGTCAGTTGCACTTTCATAATGCTAATTTTGTGCTGACATTGATACTGGTCCAACCACAATCAGTTCAGTATTCAGCAGGTCGGAGCACTTTTAGTTACTTTTAGTTTATTATTTATTTTGTTTGGACTGTCAACTTTCCTAAAATAGACAATAATCACATAGAAACCACTCAGCAGGTCACTAACACAATATGAGCACACAGCATATATCAAGCCATGTACAGATGGCTCTTGTCCAGCCACCACATGGCACCCCAGCCGAGACCCCGAAAAATCTGCCTATCAGCGAGGATGGCAATGAAGATACACAGGCACTGTGAGCTCTTTTACATAGTATCCGAACACCGAAGACTACATCTGCAGTCAACTGTCTAGTCCCACACATCCTAATCGTGGAGGCTAAACTCTGAATCGACAAAATCACCACCAACACTGCCACAACAGAACGTGAGGGGCACACAGAGGTGCTCAGAGAGTTGGCGCAGCTACAGACAGACATGGCATATCTACTGCAAAAACTAATACCATTACTGTCAATAGAGCATGAGAGTGTCGCCCAGACACATCACAACAAGGCAGGGCTACATGCCATGTCATCACCCGCTCCTGAGCAGTCACAGTCGCAATCACAGCCATCTCTGGCGGTCCGGAAGCAGACACAGACCTCATGGTCAGGTCATTTGAACACTACATTTTCAGACACCCACATGCTTATGCACACACACACCCCTTCCCTGGCACTTTTACCGCCACCCATGCCCATGTCCGATACGACACTCACACTTATGATGTTACCCTCACCGGACACACAACAGTCATCAACAGATGCCCTCACAGATCTGAATGGATGTAGGGAGTCCCCACTTCCAGAGCCCCTGCCTGCACTTGCAGGGAAGCTGTCTCCACCCGCACCACAACCCCGGTTGCATCCAGTGGCAAAATTACCTGCCACCCATGCTATACTGTCTGATGGGCCACATTGTCCTGTCACATCACCCATGGACTCACATGCATGCACAGCATTCTGAGCATGCAGCATCGCCAACCTGATACCTCCATCATCATCATCATCACCTGTCCCTTCTGCTATGCAGGATCGGGCAGTTTCAGTACGAGGGAAGAGACTAATAATTAGATTCATCTTAGTGTCACCGCTACCAGAGAATAGGGCCACCCTGAAGACGATGTGTGGCCCTACAGGAGTGGGACTGGGGGGCGCAGACAAGAGTGCATTGTAAGGAACCAGGTTTTACCCTGTTCCTATATTTATTTATTATTTTATGATTAATACCAATTCAGGCATATATGCCCTTTATTTACACTTATTTACAGTAACTATACTTTAACTTGTACCATACACCAGTAGCACACCTATCTAAACAGACAGGTACTGTGTACTTGGTGAATTGAGTTAAGGGCTAGTTTACATGCGTGCTGCTGAGTTCACGAAGGGAGGAAACATTGTCATCACCCCACAATGACCAACTACAGTGGCTTGGCTCACAGAACGGGCACACACTTTCATAGACTGCATCTTGTATGGAATGCAAGTGATGGTGGAACAAGATGTGGGATGGGAACAGGCAGTGATAGGGGGCATACTGATGAGTGAGGTCTGGAATCCAATGAAGGGGAGCAGAGGCACAAAGGAGAAGATGCAAGGGGAGTTAGCTGCAGCAAATTTGGCATTAGCAAAGGGAATACAGAGGGTACAGGTGCTTTGTGCAGAGGAAAATCTGTGGAAGGACTGGGCTCTGCGCTGTAAGTCGCCCGAGTCAAGGAGCAAGAGGTTAGTATCAGTGCTGGTGGAGGGCAAGGGGGTCTATCAGGCACTAGAGCAGGATACCGTCTACTTGGGTGGATGACAGTGTAGGGTGGAGAGTTTTCAGCAGCATAGAACAGTCAAGCAGCATTTGACTTCATCACATATGAAATCACAGGACAGTCAGCTTGTTGATCCTGGAAGTACTGGTGTAGATGATTGATGGGGGATGGGAGGGTGTCCTAAGGGTTGTTGTTGTCCCATGCCCACTGACATATTTCTCTCCTCAGATCACTCCCCATGTGAGTTCAAGTTCAATTTTACTGACTCACTCACTCTCTCTCCCCTATTTTTTGTCCCAGCTTCTGTGTGACACCACTTTGTGGTCAAGCACTTAACACTAGATATTTCTCCTGCTTTTGTCAGCTTAGAAGTCACTCATCCCTCCCATGCAGTTCATCCAAGGTGAGTAAAACAATGCTGGGAAGCATTGGACCTGCAGTGGATTTGAGCTATTGCAGGGGCACTCACTAGGATCTGAGGCACAGGGTCTCTTATTTACAATGTAATGTCCAACATAGGGTTCGCCCCAATGGACAATAAAATGACTTCAAAAAAAAAAAAGCCATGTACAAGTAGGTCTCCATCATGCTCAGCAATAACTAATGAGCTACTAGTACAGTCGACAGGTACACCAAAACAACTTGTTAATTTACACTGATGAAGATTACTTATGCAGGTATTTCACACTTGTAACATAGTATTCCATCTTTTGGCTTCAAGTTTTTGGACTTAGCATAATTTTTTTCAAACAATGCCATATGAACCAAACAAAGCCATGCATTGCCAGCTCATCAACCATGACAACAATGACAATGACAACAATGAGGGGCGGAAGGTCAAGGTAAGTAAGTTCCATTTTATTGATTAGTATACTTGAGATATATAATAACTCCACTTGACCATGGTACCACCCCTCTCTTGCATGCAAACAAGAGGGCTGTGCAGCCACCACCACCTCCTCCCCACCCTCTCAAAAATGAACAAGAGGGCCATGCGGCCACCATCTCCTCCTCCCTGCCCTCTTGAAAACGAGCAAGAGGGCTGTCTTGCCCCCTGCTTGCCCACCACCACCACCACCTCTGCCCTCTCACATACAAACGAAAGGGCTGTGTGGCCACCACTGCCTCCTCCATGCCTTCTCAAAAATGAACAAGAGGGCTGTGCAGCCATCACCACAACCTCCCCACTCTCTCAAAAACAAACAAGAGGATGGCCTTGCCCCCTGCTCACCCACCACCACCACCACTGCCCTGTCGAAAATGATGAGGGGCAGGTCAGCAGCTATCCCCCACCCCTTTCCTCTGCCCTCTCGTAAACAACGAGAGAGCTGCATCACCAGCCAACCCACTCCTCCACCCTATTGTAGGCAACAGGGGCTGTGTCACTGGCCAACCCCCACCTCTACCACCTTCGACCTCTTGCCCCCTGGCCCACCACCACCACCTCTGCCCTCTCGAAACCAAACGAGAGGGCCATCTTGCCCCCTCCTCACCTACCACCTCCATCTCCGCCCTTCTGTAAAACTAAATGTATATAGTACTAGTATCAGTATGTGTATCTTGTAGCACCCTATAGGGGTAATTCAAATATATTGCGGTGAATATGAAAATAAAAGTACTTTTTTCAGTACTTTTTAGAGACCTTGGTGTCCTTTTTGATGTCCTTTTTCAAGTTGAATCTCTTGGAAAAGTTGGCTGCCTTTTCACAAGGCAAGATACTTTTCACAAGGTGAGGTACTTTTTCAAGCCAGGTCTACTTCTTGGAAAAGGCGCAAACTCTTTTAGGCCTTTTGGTACTTATGGTACTTGTGGTACTTTTTTGGTACTTTTGGTCCTTGGAAAAGGAGCTCAAGGACTTAAAAAAGGACTTGTAATTTTACTGATGTGGCCAGAGTGTGCATGTGGTAGCCTGATTTAATTTTCTAATTCTCATTCAACACTCCCCCTATCCAAGTGTCCTATGCCTCCCCCACTCTGACACACATGATCTTATGGTTTCCGAGCCGTTTGTGTACACAACTCGTCATGACATGAAAAGGCCTAATGCTGTAGGGAGTGTCAGGGATATGCAACAAAGTCATTACACAAGAAATTATTACTATAAATTTACAATTACTTATTTTAAGATTTATCCCTCTCGTGTTTGCATTAGTGCTCCCAAAGTTCAGTTTGAGACACTTTTTGTCAAACCCCAAACTGAACTTGGAGCTCAGTTCAGCTAAAATGCTGAACCAAACCTTGGAGTTTGGTTTTAAGTGGTTTGGTTTGGGTTTCAAACCTTGAACTCTTACTATATATAGTAATTGGTTCGGTTTTTAAGAGGTTTTGGCTGAACTGAACTCTCTTAAATGGTTTGGTTCAGCCACAGGCCAAACCTAAACCTGAACTTTGGGTTTGGTTCAGTTTGAAACTGAGTTCGGATCAGTTCTGAACTGAACTTTGGGAGCACTAGTTTGCGTGCGAGGGGGTGGTGGTGTTGGGCAGCAAGGCCATCCCAGTTCTCTACATATCCATTTGGGGTTGGGATACCCAGATGGCAGTGGTAGCAGGACCGAACCAGCTGTCGCACATGAATTCCATGGAGAGCGGCAGGGTGGATGGGCATGGCGGAATGGGTGATGTGGCGGACGTGGCAGGCTGCATTTGTGTTCGGATCGATGAGGTCCTGTGGATTGGAGTGGTTTGGTGGTACTGGACATGGGGGGTGCTAGACACATACTAGGAGATGGTGGAGCCTAGGGGTGAGTCCTGCTACCTACCCACATTTCTGTTCCTCCCTCATCCTTTCTTCCCCCCCCTTGACTCCTTCCATCTCCCTGTCTAACCTCCTCCTATGTGGTGTTGTGTGTGATGTGGCAGCTGGGGTCATTGAACGTCAATGTTGGGGGGTGCTGTGTTGGTGACATGGCAGCTATTTGCATCACTAGTGGTTGCTAGGAGGTATATTGGGGGTGTTGACATAGTGCTTGCAACCACTATACAGTTCTGGGTTGGGGGAGTAAAATAGTAAAAAAAAAACTTGAAAAACAAAATGAAATCAGAAATAAAGACCGAAAATTAAGTTCACTGACTAAAATTGGCTCACTATGTAGACCATGGTCCACAGTGGGATATATGTGTGAGAAACCTGCACCCATGCAGATACAGGTCACAGTGTTTGCTGAAAATCTGTGTTGTCGTATGGTTCATTCACCCAAAATACGTAAATCACATGGTACATTGATTTGTGAGACATTCCTTTTAAGGAAATGTCAGAGTGGGGGAGGGCTAGGCCAGCTCCCTATCCACACACTATAATCGGGAAGCTATTTATGTGATCATTGGGTCAGCTAGAGGGCATTTTAGAGGGCATCTGGATGTCCAGACTGGGTTGGAATCGCCATCACGATTATCGGAATGTCCTTGTAATTGCTCTATGCCCGGAAAATATCGGAAGGCCATATGGAATATAACTCTGATGATTTTTGCATTCTGGCCAATTCCCTGGTCCTACACTCATCCACACATTCTCATTCCAACTCTCTGCTGGACAGATCTTTACAGCTCCATTTCATACATGACTGATACCCCACACTGATATGCAGCAACTGTCCATAGCCGTGATGGTAATTTCATCACTACAGCACAACCGTATCCCATGTCTGATATCGTGTACAGTCAGATGCTATTCTGCATGCCACACGAATATTTGCTTCCCGTTTGCCTGCTACTGTCAAGCTATCAGCACCACGTCTGAATCAGTCAAAGTTTACTACTCCCTGGCCCACCTGTCCTTGGCAGGGGGGTCAACTTCCTTCCCATCATTCAAGTTTAAGCACGGTCTCTGGTCAGGCAAATTTCAGAAACATTTTGAATATTGTTTTCTGATGTGTTTCCAGACAAAAAGCCAACAGAGAACACCCCAATGGCCTTCATAATAGGGTCACCCCCTTGTAACTGGCACGCAGTCCTCCCATAACCCTATACCATCACCGGCAACAATAGTAGAGACCAGCTTTGACCCCAATGACTGACAGTCATCTTTTTGATAATCTACAGCATGGCCGTCTGTTCTGCTGTAGATCTTGTCACTTATTCACCCTCACTGCAGTTTCGAGTATGTGTTTGTGAGTTCATGTTTATTTGACAGTCTAGTGCTCATTTTTACATCAGGTTGGCTGCCTCATTCAGCCAATACACTCACAACCGAGCCCGTAGCAGGATCATCCAAACTCCCTCTGTCCTCACCCGCCTGGCCCCACGCTCACAAAATGCATACAACCATCTCATGCGCCCAAATACCCCTCTGGCAGTGCCAATCTGCAGGCAAATGACTGCAGTTTGGACAGCACATTCTCCGACAACACTGGCAACATATATCACCAAGCTGGTATACCAATTCTCATAGTCTGTGTCATGCAACCACAGTTGTGAGGGCTTCAGCCTGGGGTGATGGTAGCCGGCATGGATCTTAAATTCAGTCGGTACACTCACTTTTCCAGATGATTCGAGCATTAATGGGGATATTGTCTGCTTTGGTCTTCAGTATATATGCTCAACTCTCTCAGAGCATGCAGATGCAAAGCTGAGCCCACTGTAGCATGGGGCTCCTCCACAGTCCACAATGTCAGATCTGATAGCAACACTATAGATCAGAGATACTCTCAGTCTGCATATCAAGTGACTGTATTTGTAGTAAGTACCTATAGATCAGATATACTCTACAGAGTCATGAGTACTAGTATATGCATAAGTGCGAAAGGGATACTCACCTCAGTCTGTGTATCAAGCAACTGAGGTGTGTGTTGTACACTATGGAATATAAAGGAAAGGTGCGTGGATCTCATCTGCACAAATACAATAAAGATACGGAACATAAGCAGGTGACTTCGGTTGCTGGATAGATGGTGGTACATACAAAAGAGAACAATAAGAAACATGTATAGTATCTTGTTTTGACCTGGATCCAACAAACACCAGCCTGACTCAGCAATACACATATATTTCCCTTGAGCTGCTGTACCATATTTTGCAGCTTCTGCTGTACACCCTCTGCATCCTGTGCCTCACACTCCAAACTCTTGCACTTCTCTGGTTTTAGCACCAGGCACAACTGTGTGTTTGCACAACCAAGCAATGCCTGGAGAGCACGATTTGTGCTTGTCTGGATGAACCCTCAACACTGTTGGGGAGCGAGAGAGGGAGGTGGTATGGCAGGGACATGGGTAGGATGGGGTGAAGATATGCTATGTTGGAGAGTGGGAGAGAGGGGTTGTGGATATGAGAGTGTATGATGTTGATTCAGCACTTTTATTATTTCACATGTCCACATTATTATACCGCTATGTGCAGATTACATTACTCCTTCAAATATACGATGTATGTAAATGATTGAAATCAGGAGAAAGTTTGGTCATAAGTTCACGGTCTCTTCAACCTAGTGTTCCCAAAGTTCAGTTTGAAACTGTTGAAACTCAGTTCAAACCCAAACCAAACTCTGAAGTTTGGGTTTGGTTTGGGATTTTGGCAAACTCAAACTGAACTCTGAGTTTGGTTTAGCCAAAAACCCCTTGGGAACCAAACCAATTACCATATATGGTAAGAGTTCAGGTTTGAAACCTGAACTAAACTGCTTTGGAGCCAAACTCCAAGGTTTGAACTTTGGCTGAACCAAACTCCAAAGTTTGGTTTGGGGTTTCAAAAAAAAGGCCAAAACCAGACCAAACTGAACTTTGGGAACACTACTTCAACCACAGTTGTATGGATCTCCCTACAACATTCCTGTCTTTGCCCTTGCAAGAAGCTAGCAATGCATGGTCTGGCAATATCTACACAGCACATCGGATACTCAACGACATCTACCGTTGTGTCACATCAGTCCTTCATCTCAAAGATGCAGACCCAGCATAGATCAGTTTTCACATCACTGCAATCATGTCTGATGCTCTGCTAATACTAGAGGCAATGGAGAATGAGGGTCACTCTGTCATGGACAATTTTCTGTCTCAGTTACTGACTGACTGGCTCCATTATGCCACTCACATTATGGGCCATCTCATTGTTGCCCTGCGAAGCAGAGCAGAACTAGGCAGAGAATGGTAAGTCATGGTAGAACATCCACTGTTGGCCCACCTTTTTTGACCAAATTCAAATACAGTGAAGATGTTGAAGCCAACAAGGCACTACTAGCCCAACAACATTGCATTTACCTTGATGAAATCCAAGATCTAGAACGAGGTATCTGCACCTCAGTACCAACACTCATTCACACACTTTGCTGTCTTTGCCTCACACACAAATGTGTGTCAATCCGAGCACTCAAACACAATGTCATATGCCAGTCAGCATTCATGAACAACATTGCAATGCAGGTTCCTGATCCTGAAATGCTGATATTTGTTGATGAGGCAGTGAAGAATAAACGAATGTCAGGCTGATCCAAGGGGTGGTCTTTGAAGGGAATGACTCACAGTAAAATACTGTGACTTGGACAACATCATGATAGACACAGACACAACTTGAAAGTGAGAATGGGGACATGAATAAGCACAACAGACCAACTTTTTGAAAAAATTTCACAAGTGGGTATGAGAATTTACACCTTTTTATGACTTTTATGACTTTTAATGACTTTTTATAACTTTTAATGACTTTTATCACTTTTAATGACTTTTTATAACTTTTATAACTTTTATGACTTTTTATGACTTTTTATGATTTTTTATGACTTTTTGTGACTTTTATGACTTTTGGAATTTATGCCACTTGAGGGACTTGAGTTCCTTGTTCAAGGTGTCAAAAAAGATATATTCTTAGACTGAGGACTGACTGTCAAAAAGAAAATTGTCGAAGCCAAAAATATTTACCTTCAAAATATTTACCTTCAAAAATACTATTCATCTTTAAAAAAATTTACAAGTAGCTCAAGGCGTAAAAGGCCCTCAAGTTTGGAAAAAAGACAAAAAAAAAGTACCAAAAAAGAACAAGGACTCCAAGGAACTAAAAAAGGACTTGTAATTTTACTGATGTGCTGAATGTCACTTTAGCTTACAAGCGGGCTGCACTACCCCCCGTGCTGCCATTGTATTCCCTTCAGCAGTTCTGACAGCCAGAGATATGGGTATATCTCTGGCAGGGAAAGCTGAGGCTAGAGGTACACAAAGTGTGTGTATATTAGAGGTATACTAGATAGACTAAAGGAGTGTCTTACCTGGAGGTGCACGAAGTGTGTGACCTCCAGGTGTAGTAAGTGTCACAATATAAAGGAAAGTAGATAGGGGAAGTCGTATACTATATTATCACTCCCACTCGACGAACTCTATCATTGTTCTCCCACTCTAAAAGATGGTCCCAGGGATTTTGAATCTCTTGTGCTGCGGCTTCAGCCCTGATCCCCATCCTGCCCCTTCCTTTCAGTCGACATCTAGCCTGTCCGGCAGCTTCGTATCTGCATGCACTAACAGGGCTGTGGTTAAGAATTTTTTCATAGCGCGTAGGGTAGCGCGGATGTTTTGTCCGGTGGTCTGTGAGCTGAAATGGCCGACAAGAGGGTCCTTAGGTGGGTACGCGACATATTCATTGTTTTGGTTTTCATGGTAGGTAACTTGAATACCGGTTATTTTGCGTTGAGCAGGTAAGTGCTCCCACTCAAAAGTCTTGGTGCGTGGTGAATGATTTTCTTGCATTCCGGGCACTGTTTCCCACTCTTTCGAGTGTGGGGAGCACTGTGCATTCAGGCGTGTAGGCAATTTGCCTGTGCAGGCTTCAGACACGTGAGTTTTGCAGGCTTACTGGTGCAAGTGTCCTGGATATCTACGCCAGCTCCCACTGGACACGGCATCACGGCGCATGTCATGTCTGGAATGGAGGAGGGTGTGGTTGACATGGTAGAGGCCTCCGGAAAGTGTGGACCAGGAGAGCTCGTCACCTCGGAGGGTGACTGTGAGTCCGGCCTCAGAATTTCGGTAGGTGGCACCCTCACGTTGTAGGGTGCCCAAACTGATTATGTTTGTTGTTAGGCATGGAACAGTGTAGTACGACTGTACGCACACTATTCACTAATGAACTTCTGGTTTTTATGCTTCCTCATCTGGCGACAGGGAGAGTGTATCCATTCCCAACTGAAATGGTCTCGGCTGCAGTGGATGGTTTGTAATTGGTGAAGAGATGGCGGTAGCGGAATATATGGGAGGATGCAGCGCTATCTAGTAGGATGTAATCCGGCTCAGGCTCGTGATCGGTGGTCATGAAGACTTGGCCAACTTCACACATGCTGAGATCGCGGAGGTGATTAACAGTGTAGTTGGTGGATTGGGGCACAGTTTTGGTTTGTGCCTCATCTTGTGGTTTGTCATGATTCTTGCAATGGTGAGGACAGGTGTCATGAGTGTGACCTGTATGGCCATTTTCATGGCAGTTGTAGAATACCTTATTGCACTTGTCCTTCTTCTGGACATACAAAGCAGTGTTGCCTCCGGATGCCTCGCGTGTGTGGTGGTTTGACTCTGATTGGAGTTTGGTGGAGACGGTGTCGACCATGAGCTTCATGGGCTCGACTGTCATGATACGTCAATTCCTTTACTTTTTCCTTTACCTTTTCTCTATATTCCTTCACTATATGCATCCGGATTACTCATATATGATTACTATCATCCGATGCTTACTCATTGCTTTATATGTCATCCCGATGGCTTACTCATCATTCCGACGGTTTACTCATACATAATTACATCATCCCAACGGAACGCACAGACCAGGACTTACACGTCTCCATTCTATAACATTCTATGCCATTCTTTGTATTAGTCATACATCCTATAAAAGCACCAGAGTTCAACTGGAAACCCCAGCTCGAATCTCTTGGGATTACCGCTAAAGTGCATACCCTTCAGT
Organism: Hygrophorus pudorinus; assembly: GCA_003314045.1. NCBI lineage: Eukaryota > Fungi > Basidiomycota > Agaricomycetes > Agaricales > Hygrophoraceae > Hygrophorus > Hygrophorus pudorinus. Next base: position 18,721 of record QLPF01018542.1, on the reverse strand, counting down.
CTTCAGAACTCACTATTACTCTCTTATCTCATCTTATACCTCATCCTCGGTTCTTACAAACTATTCCTTATATACTTCACCACTCTTATCATTTGTAGGGACACCTTATAGCGTCGCCCTAACAGTAGATTCGAGCTAACCCCTTTACCCTAATCCCTAGTGGATGTACACCCTCGACCCTAAATTTCACAAACACTCCAACTTTCACTACCTTGAAGATAGACAAGTCAAAACTATCCAATGAGTAACCCGCCGCCAACATATCATCATCCGCACTTATCGAAAGATCATCCATACCAACAAAGACAAACTAGCATATGCTACGCTGAGAATCAGGAGTGTCTTCATACACAACTTCATAGCAGAGGCGTACAAGTTTTCCCACCAAGTAATAGAAGTACTTGAAGAGAAGGATAAAGCATACCAGGATCTGTATCCAACCAGATAGGGTTTCCTTCTAGATAGAACACAGGAATTTTTACAGCACTACCACAGAAATCCAACAACAATGGACAATGAAGCAATAATGAATGCCTTCACCATCATGGCCAACAACATCGCCACACTCACTGCCACTATCAGTACTATGCAAGCAGCACAAGCACAACAGGGACCACCAGTCGTCAATGTCACGGTACCCACAACTGCACCAGCACCAGCACCAGCACCACACGCACATGCCGAAAGGGCCCAAGATGCAACCACCAACCCTATTCGATGGGAAGATGGATAATTGTGAGACCTTTATACAGCAACTCACCCTTTACATTTCTGCCAAGCCAGCCAAATTCACTGACAACAACGCGAAAATCATATTTGCACTTTCTTATATGAAGGCAAATCCCAGCCCTATGCCAACATCATGATCGAGAAGATTGAACAAAACCTTGCCGACCCCACTAATCCCCTCCATCCTTACCCATACAATGACTACAATAACTTCATCCACAAATTGAAACAGAACTTCGCGGATCCTGATGCAGAACGCACAGCGCGCTATAAAAGACAACTAAAGCAGGGTAACAAGACTGCTGACGAGTTCGTCCTCGAGTTCTGAGTCCATGCCGAAAGGACAGACTACAACAACACCGCACTCATCGAGAAGTTCAAAGAGAATATGAATGATGGCTTGAGACGAAAGATCTACAGCCTTTCCTCCCTCCCAAGAAACATCTCAGATTGGTACAAATGGGCCATGAAACTAGACCGACAATGGAGGGTCTACAAGAAAAATAGTACAACGAAGAGACCAGACGCGGGACGCCCGCAACAACCACAACCACAGAGGCAGGGGTACACAAACCCTTGGGCTCAGAAGAATAGAGACACACACGACCCAAAGACAGGTCAATGGAAGAATCAGGTGAAAGCCTATGACAGTGTCGAGATACCGGCAGGGGCACCTAACACAAGATACCCAACAGTAGATCCCAACACAATGGAGATTGACAAGACCAAGGCATGGAAGCAGATGCAACACTGCTATAGATGCAGAGGTCAAGGTCACATTGTGCGGGACTGCAAGAACAAAATCGACATCAGGACAATGTCATATGAAGATATAGAGAAACACTTCCAAGAAGGAAGTACGGACAAGAGCGCAGATGACAACAACGATGACAATAGGGACATTGAGAACAAAGACCAGAACACGGATTTTTAGCTAAGTCGATAGTTTTAGCTACAGGCTCATCAACTCCAAATGTACTAGAATCTGCTCAATCGATATGCGTAAACAGAACTGGGAATGTAGCGAGGAAAGAAGAAGGAAAAGAAGTGAAATGAGAAGAGAAAGATGACAAAGACGAATTAGAATGCCAAGCACAAGCCTGCTCAGGATCTTCACTAGGAAAACGACCAAAGGCAACCATGGTACATGAAGTACTATTCGACGATGCCTATGATGAAGAAGATACCATAGAGTATGAAGTGTGCAACACATGCGATGCAGGGTCAAAAAGGAAGTCACAAGGAGGAAAACTAATCAAACGCTATCCTTATAGACCCGCAAAACAAACTTCGCCTTCAAAAACAATCACACCACCATGCCACCACCACCCAAACTGAAACCTTCACCACAACCAGAGAAACCGAAAGATATGTTTCTCTCTATCGAAAAACTACTGACAAAATCTGTAGAAAAGAAGTATGTTCGAAACATGAACATTGACACAAAGACTGCGACAAAGGTCAACATCGGACCGAAAACTTTGGATTGACAAGAATGTTTCAACCTCAACGCACTCCTCAACTGTGGAGCAATGTCAATGTTCATCGACGAAGGATTCGCACGAAGACTCAAACTCTCAACAAGAAGGTTAGAGAAAGCTGTCCCGGTCTACAATGTCGATGGAACAGAGAATGTAAATGGATCAATCAGAGAAGAGATAGATCTGGTAATGTCCTATCAAGGACATAAAGAATAAATAACCTTTGCAGTGATGAAACTTTCCGTACCAATGATCCTCGGACACTCGTGGCTCAAAAAGCATAACCTGGAGATCGATTGGAGAACAGGAAAGATGTCAATGACAAGATGCCCCCCTGAATGTGGAACGGAACACCACGCACAACAGAAGGCCAACAAAAAAATATCAAAATAGGCCATTCCCGACCACATTCTAGAATTCGAAGGAGACGAAAATGATGAAGAAGAATACATCAACGGAGCATGGTATTCTCTAGGAGAAGAGAAGTTTTGGAAAGAAGTATGAGACCTGGAAGACGAACAAAGAATGGAACGAGTATTTGTTTGTTCTTCAGATGGTACAAACACTGAGTTCCACAGAAACGAACCTGGAGAACTCATCTACGTCGAGAAACAAGAAGAAGGCTGGAAAGCCTACGAAGTCAACGCCGCAGCACATCATGAAAGCTGGTATTACAACCAGAAATTCAACGAACGAACAGACGAAGAAGCAGTGCCGGAAGACTACAAAGAGTTTGCTGACATCTTCAATAAACAGCAGTCAGAATGAATGCCGACAAACAAACCATGGGATCACCACATTGATCTCAAAGAAGGATTCCAACTGGAGAAATCGAAGATCTATCCATTATCGCCAAAAGAACAAGAAGAACTCGACAAGTTCCTCAACGAACAATTGTGCAAAGGATATATCATGCCTTCCAAATCCGAACAAACTGCACCATTCTTCTTTGTCAACAAGAAAGACGGTAAACTCCGACCAACCCAAGATTATCGATATCTCAACTCTTGGACCGTCAAAAACAACTATCCCCTCCCCTTAATCCCCGAACTCATCGACAAACTTTGTGGCGCGAAAGTATTCATGAAGATGGATCTATGATGGGGCTTCAACAATGTCCACATAAAAGAAGGAGACCAATGGAAAGCAGCCTTCAAAACAAATAGGGGCAGCTTCCAACCAGAGGTTATGTTCTTTGGACTTGTAAACTCACTGGCCATGTTTCAGACGATGATGAACGCTATCCTTAAAGACTTTATCGATGCAGGAGTGCTAGAAGTCTATATGGACGACATTCTCATCTTCACCAAAACCAAAGAAGGACACCGAGAAATCGTCAAACAAGTACTTCAGCAATTACGAGAAAACGATCTATATCTCAAACCACAGAAGTGCTTCTTCAAACAAGACAAAGTCGAATATCTTGGAGTCATCATATCGGGAGATGGAGTACGCATGGACCCAAAAAAGGTACAAGGAGTAAAAGATTGGCCAACGCCAACAACAGTTAAACAACTCCAGAGTTTCCTAGGGTTCGCTAACTTTTACTGACACTTCATTGAAGGTTTTTCTAGGATTGCAGGACCGCTGCACAAACTTCTGTGAAAAGAGAAGAAATGGGACTGGGAATCGCAACAAGAAGAAGCCTTCCAAAAGATGAAAATGGCATTCACTACCAAGCCGATACTCGTCTACCCCAACACGACAAAACCCTTACGTGTAGAAGTTGACACATCAGGATACGCTACTGGAGGTGTGCTGAGCATGCTATGCGATGATGGTAAATGGCACCCTTGTGCCTACATCTCCAAAAGCTTGAATGATGTTCAATGCAACTATGACATCCACAACCGGGAAATGCTAGCGATCATACAAGCATTATATGAATGGAGACATTCTTTGGAAGGAGCAGATGAAAAGATCAAAATACTAACCGATCACAATAATCTGAAATATTTCATGACTCAGCAGAAGCTCAACCGTAGACAAGCACGGTGGTCTTTGGAATTGTCAAGATATGATTTCGATCTCAAGCACCGACCCAGGAAACAAAACCAAAAACCTGATCTCCTCTCAAGATGCGAGGACCTTAAAATGGGGGAAGATGATAACAGAGACAGGATTCTACTGAAACCTGAATTTTTTGCCATTAACGCTTTGAAACAGGGTCACACAATGATTGCAGCAGAAGAACAGGACATCCTCAAGAAGGTCAGACGAAGCAAAGAGTACAATGAGGCAGTGGTAAAAGCAGTAGAAGAGTTAAAAAGGTCACCAACAAAACGACTATGCTCGGAAGAATGGTCGATGGAGCAAGATCTGGTCCTGTACAGAGGAAAGGTCTATGTTCCAAATGATCCAGAACTCTGATGAAAAATCACCAAACTCTACCATGAATCACCAATTACCGGCCACCCAGGAAAGTGGAAAACCATTGAACTTATCACGAGAAATTACTGGTGGCCCGGACTCACCAAATACGTCGACACATATATCAAAGGTTGTGACACCTGCAACCGATCCAAATCATCCCTGAACAACCTTTGGGAAAACTACGACCCAACCCCATCCCTACTAGACCATGGCAAGACGTGACCATAGATCTTGTAGTCAAACTCCCCGAAAGCAAGGGATACGACTCAATCATGGTAGCCGTTGACAGACACGGAAAGAGAGCACACTTCATCCCTACCAATAAAGAACTTTCATCTATTGGAAGTGCTAACCTCTACCTAGACAACGTCTGGAAACACCATGGACTACCCGAATCCATCACTTCAGATCGAGGACCACAATTCACCTTGAATCTTATGAAAGAACTCAACAAACGACTTGGCATCAAAACCAAGTTATCTACCACATACCACCCACAAACAGATGGACAAACCGAACGAGTCAACCAAGAACTCAAACAATATCTTTGAATGTTCGTCAATCACCGACAAGACAATTGGGCTGATTGGTTACCAATGGCCGAATTCGCCTATAACAACAAAATTCATACCTCTACACAACAAACCCCATTCTTCGTAGAAACTGGACAACATCCCTGAATGGGTTTCGAACCACTTAGGGAATACAGGTCAGAAGAAGCGAAAGAATATGCAGAAAGGATGAAGAACATACACGAAGAAGCACAAAGTGCATTGGTCAAGGCAGCTGATGAAATGAAGAAGTATGCAGATAGGCGAAGAAAGGAGGTGACGGAGTACAAAGGAGATTTAGTATGGTTAGAGGCAAGCAATATCGATCAGAACAGACTGTCTAAAAAGCTAGCTGACAAGCGACTCGGGCCATACAAAATCATCAAGAAAATCAACCCCAACGCTTACAAACTCGACTTACCCAAACACTTCAAAATTACCAATAGTTTCAACACATCCAAACTATGACCATATCATCCCCCCACCATTCCTAATCAACAATGACAACCACAGAGACCAATAGAAGTAGAAGGAGAAGAAGAGTACGAGGTAAAAGAAATCATTGATTCAAAGATCCATCGAGGAAAGCTCCAATACCTTGTCAAATGGAAAAACTACACCACGGAGCATAACACATGGGAACCCGAGACAAACCTACGAAATGCAAAGAAAAAGATCGATGAGTACCATCGCAAACATTCCAATGCTCTTCAACGCATCAATTCTACTGTGTTCAAAGAAATTCCTTTCAGACCACTTGAGACCTTAACTGATCTCCAAGCCACAATCGACGAAGCTAGAAGAATGAAAAACATTCCCACAGAACCCCCCAAAATCTTTATACCAACATCTACTGACGCTTTACCCAAATTCATAAACCACAAAAAAACAAAGCGTCGCAAAAAACGGAACTCCGATGACATCACCACAGACATGACTGTAAACATCGAACCATCTCGAATGGCAAGCATATACAATGGATCAAAAATGTCTTTGAGGAGTCTGAACCATCTACCACACAAGATCAAGTATCTTTGGCTATACGAACTCAGTTCTGTTCGAGCAATCACCACTGTTCTTTCTATCCTTCCATCGACATCCCCAGATTCTGAAGGAATGTACACATATCCCATCTACTGCGTCTCCAAACTCCGAAATCCCATTACGTTATTCACCGCCAAACAACTCCACAAGGCCAAAATCGTCCCATATCCTCACGAAACTCATCTGTCGATAATCGCCAACTATGAACTCGACAAGATGATCCAAATCCAACCTTGTGTGGACACGAGCCTTGAAGAGGGGGTGATGTCATGATACATCAATTCCTTTACTTTTTCCTTTACCTTTTCTCTATATTCCTTCACTATACACATCTGGATTACTCATATATGATTACTATCATCCAATGCTTACTCATTGCTTCATATGTCATCCCAACAGCTTACTCATCGTTCCAACGGTTTACTCATATGTAGTTACATCATCCCAACAGAACGCACAGACCAGGACTTATGTGTCCCCATTCTATAACATTCTATACCATTCTTTGTATTAGTCATACATCCTATAAAAGCACCAGAGTTCAACTAGAAACCCCAGCTTGAATCTCTTGGGATTACCGCTAAAGTGCATACCCTTCAGTCTTCAGAACTCACTATTACTCTCTCATCTCATCTTATACCTCATCCTCGGTTCTTACAAACTATTCCTTATATACTTCACCACTCTTATCATTTGTAGGGACACCTTATAGCATCGCCCTAACATCGACGTCGAACAGTTGGACCTTAATGATGTCCCAAGATTGGGTTTTCGGCAAGGAGAGTATCATGGTGCAAGTCCTCGAGTGTTTCGCTGGCATCTTCGATTTGCCGCTTGGTGTCGAGCATAGTGGCGATGTGGTCTGCCATTGGAGTGCCTTCTGCATATTTGCGGGTGTAGAGGTCTTCGAATGCATAGTGTGCATTGATGTGCGCATGGTTAGTTATGTGGATTTTTTTAAAGATGTCCCAGAGGTCCTTCGTGGACTGGGCATTCTTGATATGGGGCAGCTGTGAGTCTTCACAGGCGCTCTTGATGATGCCCTGTGTGGCCTTGTCCCTCAGCAACCAATCAAGGTACTCTTTCTTTTCGGCCTTGTAGTCAGCTAGTGATGTGGTTGGGGATCACATTGAAGAAGGTTGTAGAAGTGTTCATCTTGAGTGATTTGCTCTTGGGGCTCATAACCTGACAGCCGGAGATGTGGGTATATCTCTGGCAGGGAAAGCTGAGGCTGGAGGTGCACAAAGTGTGTGTATATTAGAGGTATACTAGATAGACTAAAGGAGTGTCTTACCTGGAGGTGCACGAAGTGTGTGACCTCCAGGTGTAGTAAGTGTCACAATATAAAGGAAAGTAAATAGGGGAAGTCGTATACTATATTATCAAGTTCATCAGTTTGAATAATATTATCGTGCGTTTTCTATATTGCGTTCATCAATGCCAGCACAGGCTTGGAGTATACTGAGAGGGTTTGTGTGGTTTGGCTCACAGGAAGCTCTCGAAGAGATATTCCAGACTTATGGGCATGAACACCGATGTCATTAAAGGCCACAAACTCCAAAAGGCTGAACAGCGGGCAGTGGTACTTTTTACACTAGATCAAGGCCCATGTATAGTACATGTTACAGTAGTATTAAAATTTGGATGAGTCCGCCCCAGGAGCGGACGGACACAGACTTGGGTCGGAATCGCGGAATGCGGAGCTTTCTGGCAATTACCATGCACGTTTCAACTCGAGTTTCGGAAACGGAATGCTCGCGCTGTTGCCAGCCCGGGACAACTGTGGTCCGAGCGTTTTGGGTGCACAACCACGGAGGACATGGGAAGTCTGCCAGTGCACCAGTTCGCCACGCGCCACCGCAGTCGCTAGGTAGGGCGGGAATGCAGGCAGCGTCCCCTGGCCTTCACATCTTCATGCATATATATGACGCCCGAGTCTGCCACCCCACAATTTCAAACCCCGACATTCTGATTCAAGTCCTCCCCATGGATTACAGCACCGGTGTCCTGAAAACTATGAGTTCTAACTTCTTCCCCGAGCTGCGATGGCAACTGGGTCCCTATCTCGTTGACAAAACGAAGCTTATCGAAAACATCGTCGTCCAGCGCTGCCTGACAGGCTGTGTTGATCTTGTGCTTCGACCCAGACGTTGCGGGAAATCCACCATGCTGCAGATGCTCAAGTAATTACGTTGGCTTATATCCACTCTCTGTACTAAAGCTTCTCGACCAGTTCTTTCTTCTCCATCCCTCGGAATGGTCAACCCGAACCGCATCTGCTTTTCGAAGGCCTACATATTGCGTCCAGACAGGATATCTGCACGGAGTACATGGGAAAGTATCCAGTTATTTTCTGTGACTTCAAAGTCCGTGTATTTTCTCTCCAACTGTTCGGACAACTCGTTTACCTGGAGCAGGATCTCACAGGCGACTCTTGGGAGGAAATGCTTTCAAACTTCAGAGACTTAGTTTCCGTCCTCTACAGGTCGTGGGGAGATTGCCTCATGCAGTCTCTTTGGCCGGAGGAAAGGACCTATTTCGAATCTATTTGCGTCAAGACGGCTACGGTGGTCGACTTGAGGAGGAGCTTGTACACATTGTCCCGCTTTCTCGCCAAGAAATTCCATCAGAAAGTTATAGTACTGATTGACGAATACGAAGCGCCAAACAATTGTGCTTATGAACATGGCTATTTCGACCAAGTGCGTTCTCTATATCCCTCCCGACCACTATTAAGGTTAAGGACGCGTAATCCAGGCGAATCAGTTTTTCGGGCGCGGTGTACTTCCTATTCTCTTGAAGGTGATCATGATTACATTCCATTGCGGAACATGTAATAATAAACTCATTTAGTCGAATGGAAACCTACTATATGCGGTTTTAGTTGGTGTTACCCCGGCAGCAAAACCTGGGTGGTATTCTGGTTTGAACAATCTTGACGTGCGTCGCTTTAATCTGCCAAGGCGTGGCGCCTCCTAATCGTTACTCAGATGCATGCGCTACACACAAGTAACTCCCATTTTGCTGGCATGTTGATGTTCACGGAACCCGAAGTCATTCGACTGAGAACATTGGCCAAGGTGAGTTGACCGTCTTGATGTGGATTGGATGATTTTCACCCGCCTTGTAGAGTGAACTGGAGTTCGCAGACCTTGAAGCTCGGTATGGCTCCTACATTGCTGGCGGCAAGATCAGTGTCTACAATCCCGTATCGGTCATGTCTGCACTTTCTAAATCCAAAATCGAGAATTTTTGGGTCGCAACAGGTTAGCCAATCACGATCGGTTTGTTTCATTAACTTAGCAGCACTATAGGCGAATTCCCTCTATTAAACAGACAGTTTCCAGATGATGGTATCAAAGAAGTTGAGAAGCTTCTGAGAGGGGCAGAGATCGAGTTTGACCTTAAGAAAGATGTCACCTATAGCAGGTGCGCCCACTTCTACAACTGAGTCCACTTGTGGTCCTGTATTCACGCTGGAATGGTTTAGCTCGACTTTAAGTCAACCAGCGACGTTGACTTTGTTGTACTATGCCGGCTACCTGACCATGACAGTATGCTATTTCTATCCAATAGTTCTTTCTGTTCTGATCTCTGCCAAGGCCAATGGTCGATTTAAAATACCGAATGCGGAGGTTATGATGGACTGGGCTAGATGGATCATTGGCGATGTAGAATATTTGGACGATATCCTCAAGACGTGTGTGGAGGGTCCGGTAAGCGAATTTACGGCGAAGGGGCCAAACTTTATGCAGCAACAACTCGATCCAAAGCTAGTCGGCAAGGTGCGAGGTGCCGTCAGTCGCAAGACTCCGGAGAGAATCTACCATGTTTTGTTTTGGGGCCTTATGCAATCGACAGGCTGGGAAGTCTCCATTGAACCTCGAGCTGGTGCTGGCTACATCGACATTCGTCTGCGCCATAGGAGGAAGCCCATGGCTGTCCTGATTGAGCTCAAGTCTAGTGAAAAATGGAGAGGGATGCCAATGAGGCGCTCAAGCAGATCGAAGAGAAGAACTATCGAAATCCGGAAGGTCTTCCGAACATTCGCACTCTTCGAGAATATGGTATCGCTGGCTTTGACCTCGATTCATACGTCAAAGGGCGATACTTGGAGCTCAATGGTCAGAATGATTGGGTAGAAAAAGATGATCCAACGATGAGTGTTTCATAGAAATATTTGTATTTTTTTTGACCACTTTAGTCTGCTCAGTGTATCCTTTGTACCGGCGCAGTCCAGAATCTGTCTCACATGTGTGTCTTCTACACTTCTCATGTACTGTGACAAAGAAATAAGATAAGAGAACTCAGAAATCAAGGAGGAGATGGTGTGTGAGAAGAAGGAAGAGTGTACAAATACCAACAGACACGAATTTATTGGTCTGCCTACGGGAGACTAATCCCATCTGTCCGTTGCTGGTGTCCGTCGCTTGGTAGACGAGTGGCAAGATTAGGTATAGAGCCTGCACAGTGGTGTGCTGAATGACATGTCAATTTGTATGTGAGATGGTTGGGTTGTTGAGGAATGAATGGTAGGCAGTTGCGATGGTGAATGAGGGTGAGATGATGACCCGGCTACAGAAGCTCGGCCCGTCCTTGCCCACCACCACTCTCATATCCACAACCCTCCCGCTCTCCAACAGAGTGCGGAGGGTATTATCTTAGACCCGCCCACGACCCGCACACATCCCGACACGTCACCAATTATTCCGTAAGGTGGGGTCGTCTGGACACAGATCATCACCCACACCCGTTCTCGAAAGAGCGCTCTGGATACGCTCACATCCTGCCAACGTCTTGCCACGACACCACACCCTCCCACTCCCCAATGGAACGGAGGGTCGTCCACACACCACACGTCTCCCACTCCAACTACGAAATATGTGTCTACATTAGGGATAAAGGGTTAACCCTCGTGTGAGAGGTCGACTATCTCCCATCACATAAGAACCCCAGCTGAAAGGGTATACTAGCAGACACAGAACGGCGCAAACACATCACTGGCAAGGAGATTATTCACACAATGCACGCCAGTCTCCGTCGTAGAGAAAGGTGGAAGCAGACTACTACAGACTTGACTATCCGGGCGACGAGCGCTTCCATCCGAGCAGGGGTGCCCATCATTTGTCGATCTCTCACAATTGACCAAAGAGAGTCATATGGCACGTAGATTCACATATCCTTGGTGCCTTCAAGTTCCTAAATGATGCTCAGTCAGCTTCTTTGATGGCAATGCTGGTTGATGGCGCCCCGCTCCGTCCGAATCCCCTTCGGAATGTGTCCCAAATCAATCACTGAAGTCAACTTGGTGATCCACGAACAGCCTGAATACTTTTTACTGACGATTCGGGAATGCCTGTGATTCAGAACCATGAACTATTCCGCTCGCGTCCCGAATCCATCAATGGAAACTTTGCCATGATTGTTCAAGATCTATATAGACACTGGTGCACCGTGTCAGTACCCGACTCCAACCCTGTCGTGCTGGTCACTTCGGATTTTAACAAAATTCATTGCAACAATGCGCTTATCTTCACCTTTTCTCGCTATTTCACTATTTTTCATGACCGCAAGTGCCATTCCATTCCCGGTAATACTCCATTCTATCTCGATTCAAGCTCTTGTCTCTGACTTTCAGGTCCTGTGACTTTAGGGTGAACAGCATCTCCTAGATCTGCCTCAGTTGCCTGAGACGTAAGTCGCAGCGTACGCAGCTATATTCTCAGTACTTACATTCCGCGAACCAGGTTAAAACCCGTGTCGATCGACTTCAGCGCTCACATAATGAACTCTGCACAGTACTCACACGCGAGGAAGCTCATCCGTGCGAAGCATGACACTCTCCGCGGCCAACATCTCGTCACCAACCACGTCTTTGTAAGCTCAGCGTGGTTGAGGAACTACGAAACTAGGCAATGCCGCCTTGGCTACCGTTATGTCATGCCAGATGACCTCCCCGGGAACCCGACTGGGAGTTACCAGCAGGTATACGCCCCACCTCACGAAGTGCCTGGTAACACGTGGCGCGCAAGCAGTCGGTGGCGCGCAAACAGTCAGCGGCGCACAAACAGTCAGTGGTTGGGTGCTTTCATGTATTAACTTCAACTAAGAGAGCCTTGTCGATCTATGTCATGATAGGAAGTCCCTCGCGCTGGTGTGTATAGCCACTTCATTATCTCGTTCCCTTTCCTCAGTTGTCTCTCTTTGACACCGAGGTACAGTCTTTGTCTCACTCCCCGTTCCGCTTTTGCTCACTATTACCTGTGCAGCATTTGTTCCGTGTACTGCCAGTGTACCATTTCATCCAATTCAGCACCCCTCCGTGACCGTAACACGCCTCATGCAAGCCCAGGCGGAAAATTTCGGCAGAAAGGGCTTTCCCTTCATTGAGATTAATACGTTCATTCGAATTTCCGAAAATAATATTTGTTTCATATTTGTTCAGCGTCGTAGGCGCGTCGCCCGTACCAATGGATGGGACAAGGGAAACCATACGTGGAGTCACGTAGTGAGTTGTCTGATCCTACTTCGTGCCCTTTTGCTGTTCCTATCAGCCCTTTGACCATCTGCGTGCCAATGGTTGCCAATGTATCGCGGATAGCGGACACAATTCAGGATCAACTTCCCCGCCGCACATTACGAGTCCGGAGTTTACCTAGGATTCGTTCGTCCTTTTGGGAGTCCAGCTCCGCCAAAAAATTGCTGCGAGTTCAAATTTCTGAGCCGGCTAGCGTCGGGCCGCCACGTGACGCGTGACGGCTGGCGACGACTGGGAGAGATCGGTTTTTTCATAGTGTACCAACGGACGCCGAGGTAGCGTGCCCAGATCCGGGCTGCGCATCCCGGTTGCGGGTCAGGTCGGCGTAGGGAGAGATTCACCATCCTGGGTCGGGCATGATGGCGGTCAAGAGACAACGGGTGACATGTCATTGTGCATGTCTTATTCATATCACTAGTACTAGTAGTCCCTCTACTGTAACCTCCCCATCGCGAAACGTCCTCAGCCCTGCGAAAAATGATCCTAGCCAATCTAGAATACACGGATAAACAATGCATGCAAGTCCGAGTCACACTCCTCTCTATCATTCTCCACTCTGACCCCCCAGGAAAGTACCTGGCGCTTGATTGCAAGATGGTCGGCGTTGGCATCGACGGTGCGGAATCTGCCCTTGCCCGCATCAGCCTCGTCAACTTCTACGGCGCAGTGCAACTAGACGAGTTTGTCCGCCAGAGGGAACATGTCGACGACTATCGGACTCGCTATAGTGGCGTACGCGAATCGGACATGATCAAAGGTGCGTTTGTGTGCCTCTCACCCGCTCCAGCCAAACCGTTCACCCAAATCCAGACTCAAGTCGCAGACCTCCTCAAAGACCGCATATTAGTCGGGCACGCCGTCTCCAATGACCTCAAAGTGGCCACACATCCCACACGACGCAGCTCACTCACTCACTCACTTGACCGCCCCAGGCACTCCTCCTTTCCCACCCCCGCCCCCAAACACGTGACACGCAGCACAAGTTCCCCACCAAATGCCCTGCGCTCTGCAACCTCGTCCTGCAGGAGCTGGGCCTCGCCATCCAGACCGGCGAGCATTCCAGCGTGCATTGGCGTCCCTCACCACACGCACATACACACACACACACACCCTCATGCATTTATTCTTTTGTTCTTTGCTCTAGGTGACCGACGCGCACGCCACCATGGCGGTGTTCCGGCTGCACAGGAAGGAGTGGGAGGTGGGGAGCAGGGCCCCGGATGCGGGCGGGCGGAAGAGGAAGCGGGCGGGGAGCGACGTGGGCGACGGCCCTGGGACGAATTCGCGTGGGGGTGCCAAGGGCGTCAGCTCGGGTTTGGCGACTGTGACCGTTGTGCGCGGTAAGAAGGCTAAGAAATGGTGCTCAGATTCTCGTCAACCACAAACGAGCTGCTCGCTGGGAGTGTCGGGGGCGCAGCGCAGGTCCTCGTCGGACACCCACTTGACACCATAAAAACACGAGCACAAATCGCACCCAGTCAGTTCTTCCCCAACTGTCCTCTCCCCCGCTGATCCTCCCATGGCAGAGGGCATGTTTGTGAGCGCACTCAGCATCAGCTTTTCCTCCCACCCCTTTGACCTCACCCACACCAGAAAGGACCAGCAGACATCTTAGCACAGACGCTCCGGCGAGAAGGCTTTTTCGCGCTCTACAAAGGTACCGTTACTACACACACACACACGCACACTTTCCTGAACACACACTCCCCAAGGGATGGCCAGCCCCCTCCTCGGCGTCGCCGGCGTCAACTCCCTCCTCTTCGCCTCCTACGGCACCGCCCAACGCATCATCTCCCCCTTCCCCCATCTCTCCCTCCCCCAGACCGCCCTCGCCGGCTCCATTGCC
>QLPF01018541.1:0-12097 GCA_003314045.1 Hygrophorus pudorinus | reverse complement strand
TATTTTTTATAATATATACCGGCTGCGCGCTGACTGTAGACGACCGCAGCTGGCTGTATACGGCTCGCGGCTATGGCTGGCGAATAATGAGTAAATTAGCCAGCTGCAGCCGCAGCTAAGCCAGCTCGAGCAACACTACCCACTGTGACTCTGTAGTTGCTCTGTAGTTACTTTGTAGTTATGTGGTAGACTTGTTAAAAGAACATATCTACTATTAACACAAGTAACTTTGCTTTACTTTACTAACTTCAACTTTCTTATATTTTCTGGGGCTTACAGATTTAACTTATCATAAACTGAGTATTATTAGGAGTCCCAATATTATTATTATTTACCAATTAGCACATGTTTATTTTAATAAGCTAAAAAATTGTGGCGAAGTCAGGATTTGAACTCGTGCAGTAAAGCATATGATCACTTTACTGTGCAACTTATCCGCTGTGCCAGAGGGCTTTGTTTTTGTGTGTACACAAGGACTATTTATGTAAATATTTTTGACTTGTAGCTTTTCTTTCAAAAGTTGCCATACACGTCAACAACGTTGCAGCAACCACAACACCACAACAGTGACTAGCAGCAAGGTGAGAACATTGATTATTACATATAATAATCTATTTACAGGTGCTCCTTCCACATGGAAATGCCACGCGGCCACCCACCCCCGTGTCGTCCACCACAACCTAGGCAACAAAAATGACACCAAACAATGACACGGCATGCCGGCCATGCTCGTTCACCACCACCTACCATGTCTGGCTGTTCCAAAACAGCTCGGATCGATCACCGAGGCCACCACGAACACTGCTCAGGCTCGAGGAGCGGGCAACAGAGTGCTGATAGCAGCTGAGGGTGGTGCACCCACCCCAGCTGCACAAAGATAAGTACAATGTTCATTGATTTTGTTTGTATGCTAACTAACAGCTTTTGTCAACCAACTCCCGCTGTCTCGCTCGCAAATACAAGACAGCAGGCTCGCCAGTCACCAACCCTGTCGTCTCACATGAAAAGTGAGACAGCCGCTTCATTTTTGTTATGGGGCCACCAATGGCCACCATCTCACCCCAAAAGTGGCGACGGCTTCGTCATTCACCACCCCACACCATCTTGCTCACAATTGCGAGACAGCAGCTTTGTTGCCCACCACCAAACACTGTCTCACCCCAAAAGTGAGACGCTGGTCTCGTTTCTGAGTTCTGACCACCTAACACTGTCTTGCTTGCTAATGTGAGACAGCAGCTTGTCATTTACCACCAACCACCGTCTTGCTCACAAATGCAAAGACAGCAGCTTTGTTGCTCACCCCCACTGCCTGCTGTCTCAAAATAAGACGCACTTCTTGACATTTACGTATCTGACAACTGCCACAGCCACCACTACCGAGTGTCATGATACATCAATTCCTTTATCTTTTCCTTTACCTTTTCTCTATATTCCTTCACTACACGCATCCGGATTACTCATACATGATTACTATCATCCGATGCTTACTCATTGCTTCATATGTCATTCCGATGGCTTACTCATCATTCCGACAGTTTACTCATATGTAGTTATATCATCCCAACGGAACGCACAGACCAGGGCTTACGCATCCCCATTCTATGACATTCTATACTATTCTTTGTATTAGTCATACATCCTATGAAAGCACCAGAGTTTGACTGGAAACCCTAGCTCGAATCTCTTGGGATTATCGCTAAAGTGCATACCCTTCAGTCTTCAGAACTCACCACTACTCTCTCCTCTCACCTTATAACTCAACCTCGGTTCTTATGAACTATCTCTTACCACAACTTCACCACTCTTACTATTTGTAGGGACACCTTATAGTGTTGCCCTAACAGTAGATTCGAGCTAACCCCTTTACCCTAATCCCTAGTGGATGTACACCCTCGACCCTAAATTCCACAAACGATCAAACTTCCTTTACCTCGAAGATAGATGAGCCAAAACTATCCAACGAGTAACCCGCCGCCAGCACATCATAATCCGCACTTACCGAAAGATCATCCATACCGACGAAGACAAGCTAGCGCATGCCGCGCTGAGAATTAGGAGTGTCTTCACGCATAACTTCGTAGCAGAGGCGTACAAGTTTTCCCACCAAGTAATAGAAGTACTTGAAGAGAAAGATAAAGCATACCGGGATCTGTATCCAACCAGATAGGTTTTCTTTCTGGACAGAACACAGGAATTTTTACAGAACTACCACAGAGATCCAACAACAATGGATCAAGAACAAATACAGAACGCTTTCACGCTGATGGCTAACAATATCACCACCCTTACCGCCGCACTCACCACTTTGCAGACGGCGCAACAAGTACAACCGGTTGTCAATGTCACGGTACCCACACCAGAAGCACATGCATCCACACCAAAAGGGCCCAAGATGCAACCACCAACCCTATTCGATGGGAAGATGGATAACTGTGAGACCTTTATACAGCAACTCACCCTTTACATTTCCGCTAAACAAGCCGAATTCCCTGATGACAATGCGAAGATCATATTCGCCCTTTCCTATATGATGGGTAAATCACAACCCTACGCCAACATCATGATCGCGAAGATCGATAAACACTTTGCCGACCCCACCAATCCCCTTTGACCCTATCCATTCATTGACTACAACAATTTCATCCACAAGTTAAAGCAAAACTTCACAGATCCCGATGTAGAGTGCACCGCACGCTATAAACTTGGACAGCTCAAGCAGGGTAACAAGACTGCTGATGAGTTTGTCCTTGAGTTCCGAGTCTATGCTGAAAGGACAGACTATAACAACACCGCCCTCGTCGAGAAATTCGAAGAAAACATGAACAACAGCTTGAGACAAAAAATCTACAGCCTTTCCACCCTCCCGAAACATATCACAGATTGGTACAAGTGGGCCATGAAACTAGACCAACAATGGAGGGTTTATGAGAAGAACAGCCCAATGACGAAGAGACCAGACGCAGGACGCCCACAACAATCACAAGTGCAGAGGCAGGGGTACACAAACCCTTGGGCTCAGAAGAACAGAGACACACGCAACCCAAAGATGGGTCAATGGAAGAATCCAGCGAAAGCCTACAACAGTGTCGAAATACCAGCAGGGGTGCCTAACACAAGATACCCAACAGTAGATCCCAACGCGATGGAGATCGACAGGACCAAGGCATGGAAGCAGACACAATGCTGCTATCGATGCGGAGGTCAAGGTCACATAGCACGGGACTGCAAGAACAAAATTGACATCAGGACCATGTCATACGAAGATATGGAGAAGCACTTCCAAGGCGGAAGCACAGATAGCAGAAAGGACAATGACGATAACGATGACAATAGGGACATCGAGAACGAAGACCAAAACACGGATTTTTAGCTAAGTCAATAGTTCTAGCTACAGGCTCATCGACTTCAAATGTACCAGAATCTGCTCAATCAATATGCGTAAACAGAACTAGGAATGTAGTGAGGAAAGAAGTAGGAAAAGAAGTGAAACGAGAAGAGAAAGATGACAAAGACAAATTAGAATGCCAAGCATGAGCCTGCTCAGGATCTTCACTAGGAAAACGACCAAAGGCAACCATGGTACACAAAGTACTATTTGACGACGCCTATGATGAAGAAGATACCATAGAGTATGAAGTGTGCGACGCATGCGACACAGGGTCAAAAAGGAAGTCACAAGGAGGAAAACCAACCAAATGATATCCTTATAGACCCGCGAAACAAACTTCGCCTTCTAAAACAATTGCACCACCATCGGAACCAATGCCACCACCACCCAAACCGAAACCTTCACCACAACCAGAGAAACCGAAAGATATGTTTCTCCCTATCGAAAAACCACTGACAAAATCTGTAGAAAAGAAATATGTTCGAAACATGAACATCAACACGAAGACCGTGACAAAGGTCAACATCGGACTGAAAACTTTGGATCGACAAGAACGTTTCAACCTCAACGCACTCCTCGACTGTGGAGCAACATCAACATTCATTGACGAAGGATTTGCACAAAGACTCAAACTCTTGACAAGAAGGTTAGAGAATGCCGTCCCGGTCTACAATGTTGATGGAACAGAGAACGTAAACGGATCAATCAAAGAGGAAATAGATCTGGTAATGTCCTATCAAGGGCATAAAGAACGAATAACCTTTGCAGTGACAAAACTTTCTGTACCAATGATCCTCGGACACTCATGGCTCAAGAAGCACAACCTGGAGATCGATTGGAGAACAGGAAAGATGTCAATGACAAGATGCCCCCCTGAATGTGGAACGGAACACCACGCACAACAAAAGGCCAGCAAAAAGATATCGAAATGGGCCATTCCCGACCACGTCCTAGAATTCGAAGGAGATGAAGAAAGCAAAGAAGAATACATCAACGGAGCATGGTATTCCCCAGGAGAAGAGAAATTTTGGAAAGAAGTGCAAGACCTGGAAGACGAACAAAGAACGGAACGAGTATTTGTTTGTTCTTCAGATGGTACAAACACTGAATTCCACAGAAACGAACCTGGAGAACTCCTCTACATTGAAAAACAAGAAGAAGGGTGGAAAGCCTACGAAATCAATGCTACGGCACATCACGAAAGTTGGTACTACGACCAGAAATTCAATGAAAGAACAGACGAAGAAGCGGTGCCAGAAGACTACAAAGAGTTTGCTGGCGTCTTCAATAAACAGCAGTCGGAACGAATGCTGACAAACAAACCATGGGATCACCACATCGATCTCAAAGAAGGATTCCAACCGGAGAAGTCGAAGATCTACCCATTGTCGCCAAAAGAACAAGAAAAACTTGATAAGTTCCTCAATGAACAATTGCGCAAAGGATATATCATCCCTTCCAAATCCGAACAAACCGCACCATTCTTCTTTGTCGACAAGAAAGACGGTAAATTCCGACCAACCCAAGACTATCGATATCTCAACTCTTGGACCGTCAAAAATAACTATCCCCTCCCCTTAATCCCCGAACTCATCGACAAACTTCATGGCGCAAAAGTATTCATGAAGATGGATCTACGATGGGGCTTCAACAATGTCCGCATAAAGAAGGAGACCAATGGAAAGCAGCCTTCAAAACGAATAGAGGCAGCTTCGAACCAAAGGTCATGTTCTTTGGACTTGTAAACTCACTGGCTACATTTCAGACGATGATGAACGTCATCCTTAAAGAATTTATTGACACAGGAGTGCTAGAAGTATATATGGACGACATTCTCATCTTCACCAAAACCAAAGAAGGACACTGAGAAATCATCAAACAAGTACTTCAGCGACTACGAGAAAATGATCTATATCTCAAACCGCAGAAGTGTTTCTTCAAACAAGACGAAGTCGAATATCTTGGAGTCATCATATCGGGAGATGGAGTACGCATGGACCCTAAAAAGGTACAAGGAGTAAAAGATTGGCCAACGCCAACAACGGTTAAACAACTCCAGAGTTTCCTTGGGTTCGCTAACTTCTACCAATACTTTATTGAAGGCTTTTCTAGGATAGCAGGACTGCTGCACAAACTCCTGCAAAAAGAGAATAAATGGGACTGGGAAGCGCAACAAGAAGAAGCCTTCCAAAAGATGAAAACAGCATTCACCACCGAGCTGATACTTGTTTACCCCGACACAACAAAACCCTTACGTGTAGAAGTTGACGCATCAGGATATGCTACTGGAGGTGTGCTGAGCATGCTATGCGATGATGGTAAATGGCACCCATGTGCCTACATCTCCAAAAGCTTGAATGATGTCGAATGCAACTACGACGTCCATGACCGAGAAATGCTAGCAATCATGCAAGCATTATACGAATGAAGACATTACCTGGAAGGAGCAGATGAAAAGATCGAAATACTAACCGATCACGACAATCTGAAATATTTTATGACTCAACAGAAACTCAACCGCAGGCAAGCACGGTGGTCTCTGGAATTGTCAAGATATGATTTCGATCTCAAACACTGACCCGGGAAACAAAATCAAAAACCAGATCTCCTCTTGAGATGCGAGGACCTTAAGATGGGGAAGATGATAATAGAGACAGGATTTTAATAAAACCTGAATTTTTTGCCATTAACGCTTTGAAACAGGGTCACACATTGATTGCAGCAGAAGAACAGGATATCCTCAAGAAGGTTAGAAGAAGCAAAGAGTACAACAAGGCAGTGGTAAAAGCAGTAGAAGAGTTGAAAAGGTTGCCGACAAAAAGACTACGATCGGAAGAATGGTCGATGGAGCAAGACTTGGTCCTGTACAGAGGAAAGGTCTATGTTCCCAACGATCCAGAACTCCGACGAAAAATCACCAAACTCTACCACGAATCACCAATCACAG
This sequence comes from Hygrophorus pudorinus, assembly GCA_003314045.1. Lineage (NCBI taxonomy): Eukaryota > Fungi > Basidiomycota > Agaricomycetes > Agaricales > Hygrophoraceae > Hygrophorus > Hygrophorus pudorinus. Next base: position 5,762 of record QLPF01018541.1, on the reverse strand, counting down.
GCCATCCAGGAAAATGGAAAACCACCAAACTCATCACACGAAACTACTGGTGGCCTGGACTCACAAAATACGTCGACTCTTACATCAAAGGTTGCGACACCTGCAACCGATCCAAAATTATCCCCGAACAACCTTTGGGAAAATCATGACCCAACCCTATTCCTACTAGACCATGGCAAGACATGACCGTAGATCTTGTAGTCAAACTCCCCGAAAGCAAGGGATACGACTCGATCATGGTAGCCATCGACAGACACGGAAAGAGAGCGCACTTCATCCCTACCAATGAAGAACTTTCATCTATTGGAAGCGCTAACCTCTACCTAGACAACATCTGGAAACACCACAGACTACCCGAATCCATCACTTCAGATCGAGGACCACAATTCGCCTCGAATCTTATGAAAGAACTCAACAAACAACTTGGCATCAAAACCAAGTTATCTACCGCATACCACCCACAAACAGAGGGACAGACCGAACGAGTCAACCAAGAACTCGAACAATACCTTCGAATGTTTGTCAATTACCGACAAGACGATTGGGCTGATTGGTTACCAATGGCCGAATTCGCCTATAACAACAAAATTCATACCTCTATGCAACAAACCCCATTCTTCGTAGAAACTGGACAACATCCTCGAATGGGTTTCAAACCACTTAGGGAATACAAGTCGGAAGAAGCGAAAGAATATGCAGAAAGGATGAAGAACATACACGAAGAAGCGCAAAGTGCACTGGTCAAGCCAATGAAATGAAGAAGTATGCAGATAGGCGTAGAAAGGAGGCGATGGAGTATAAAGAAAGAGATTTAGTATGGTTAGAGGCAAGCAATATCGATCAGAACAGACCGTCCAAAAAGCTAGTTGACAAGCGACTCGGGCTATACAAAATCACCAAGAAAATCAACCCAAACACTTACAAACTCGACTTACCCAAACACTTCAAAATTACCAATAGTTTCAACACATCCAAACTACGACCATATCATCCCCCCATCATTCCTAATTAACAACGACAACCGCAGAGACCGATAGAAGTAGAAGGAGAAGAAGAGTACGAGGTAGAAGAAATTATCGATTCAAAGATCCATTGAGGAAAGCTCCAATATCTCGTCAAATGGAAAAACTACACTACGGAGCACAACACATGGGAACCTGAGACGAACCTACGAAACACAAAGAAAAAGATCGATGAGTACCATTGCAAACACTCCAATGCTCCTCACCGCATCAATTCTACCGTGTTTAAAGAAATTCCTTTCAGACCGCTTGAGACCTTAACTGATCTCCAAGCCAAAATTGATGAAGCCAGAAGAACGAAGAACATTCCTACAGAACCTCCTAGAATCTTTATACCGACATCGACCGACGCTTCACCCAAATTCGTAAACCACAAAAAAACAAAGTGTCGCAAAAAATGGAACTCCGATGACATCACCACAGACATGACCATAAACATTGAACCCTCTCATAGGGCAAGCATATACAATGGATCGAAAACATCTTTGAGGAGTCCAAACCACCTACCGCACAAGATCAAGTATCTTTGGCTATACGAACTCGGTTCTGTTCGAGCAATCACCACCGTTCTCTCCATTCTTCCGTCAACATCCCCAGATTCTGAAGGAATGTACACATATCCTATCTACCACGTCTCTAAACTCCGAAATCCCATTATGCTATTCACCGCCAAACAACTCCACAAGGCCAAGATCGTCCCATATCCTCACGAAACTCATCTGTCGATAATCGCCAATTATGAACTCGATAAGATGATCCAAATCCAACCTCGTGAGGACACGAACCTTGAAGAGGGGGTGATGTCATGATATGTCAATTCCTTTATCTTTTCCTTTACCTTTTCTCTATATTCCTTCACTACACACATCCGGATTGCTCATACATGATTACTATCATCCGATGCTTACTCATCATTCCGACGGTTTACTCATACGTAGTTACATCATCCCAACAGAACGCACAGACCAGGGCTTACGCGTTCCCATTCTATGACATTCTATACTATTCTTTGTATTAGTCATACATCCTATAAAAGCACCAGAGTTTGACTGGAAACCCTAGCTCGAATCTCTTGGGATTACCGCTAAAGTGCATACCCTTTAGTCTTCAGAACTCACCACTATTCTCACCTCTCACCTCATAACTCATCCTCGGTTCTTATGAACTATCTCTTACCACAACTTCACCACTCTTACTATTTGTAGGGACACCTTATAGCGTCGCCCTAACACCGAGGTCATGACTGTCCAAGAGTCCATGGCACACTATTCGTCCCATGCCTAGCAACAAACTTAGTCAGTTTGGGTACATTGCAGCAGGATGGCACAGCCTGAAGTGAGACGGTTTTGTTGCCCACCAACACCCACCGTCCCACCTGCCTCTACACCTTCTCGCATGGAACCGGTACCACCACCTTGTCCCTCACACCAGCCGGCTGCCTCGTCACCACACCCACCACCTGCTGCCTCGCATCAAACACAAGGCAACACTATTAGTTTTATTGTGTACAAAGTAGACTACAAATATAAGGGAATCATAAATATACCATCACAATTGCAGTATGAACATTACATATCCCTGCCTACAAAAGTATGACAGATGAGTACAGAGACTACAGGGTGCCACAGAGGTTACTACCGAGGCTACAAAGCACTACCAGAGTATGGCAGCTGACTACAGATGGCTACCAAGACATCATAGGTGACTACAGGAACTACAAAGCACTACCATAGTTTAGCTGAAACTACACAGGTTTTGCTTTTTCCTGATGTGTCTTCGCCTTCACAACCTCCACTTCCATCAACACCCCCTCTATCCCAGGACTGATAACCGTCAATATCAACAATTGTCCTGCATGCTGCACCACCGACAACATCATTGTTCCGCTCCAAAGATGGATACAAAGTAGTACTGACATCCATATTCCTGTGGGGGGGGCTGATACTATGACGACAATTGAATGAAGAGTCTGCAGAGTCAGAGTCAGAGTCAGCGAATGATTGAGAGCCCGAGGATGATGCCGTTGAGTCAGTGTTGGCATCCGAGAGTGACACAGAGGTTGTTGATGAATTTCCCTCATCACCCGAATCTGCCTCCACATCATCAGGGGAATTCAGACCTCAACAAAAGGTATAAATCACAGCTCGATATACATTTTAAAAGTAGATACTCACCTGCAACATCTACTGTAGTCTCAGGGATCATTTTCTTGCTCGAGTCTCCCGTCCCACTGTTGGGAGAGTTGAGACCTTTGACCAAGGAATAAATCGCAGCTCAATATATATTTTAAAAGTGAATACTCACCTGCAATATCCACTATAGCCTCAGGGATAATTCTGTTGGGAGAGTGAGACCTATAACCAAGGTATAAATCATCGCTCAATATACATTGAAAAGGTAAATACTCACCTGCAATATCCACTGCAGCCTCAGAGACAATTTTGTTGCTCAAGCCTCCCATCCTACTATTGGGAGAGTCCAGACCTTTAACCGAGGCAGTGTTAGTGTGTAGGTATATAGAAGTAAGAAATACTCACCTGTAGCACCAACTACATCTTCATGGACAATTCTGTTATTATCATCCTCAGTTACATATCTGCTAGCAAAAGTAAAGGGGAAAGTTTCAAGTAGGACATTGACTTCGGCTTGGGGGATGGGTGTTGTCGGAAGTGGCCGCTGGCAGGGTGGAGTTAGGGACCAGGTTCTGTCGTCCCTGATTTTCTGGTGCTTAAAAATTGGAGTTTGGGACTCAGAGGCTATATGTAATGGAGTTGCTAGGGTGTTGAGATGTCTAGGAGGAGAAGCCGAATGATTGTGTTTGCCAGTGATGGGAAGGGTACTGTCTGCACATGACCTCTGTTTAGGAAAGGATTCGGATATTGAACCAGTGGCGATAACTTGTGTGCAGAATGAAATATATAATGTATAAAAAAACATTTTGCCAGCACTGCAAGCTTTAAGGTGGATGCCAGGACAAAGGGCTAACTAGCTAACATTAGAGGTCGTCAGCTGAATATTGCACAAAGGGACCAGTTATATAACTATGAAAGAAAGCTTTGTGTTCGGACAGACTCTTGAGTGGCTCCTCTGAACATCTGTCAGTTCCTTTGTGCTTCACTCATATAAATCGCCATGAAAAAGTGAGTGGTTCATTTCTCACTGATATCATGCCAACACCACGATTTAAACCACAGCTCGGCGGAAACATCTTTTCATTCTCTGTTTTCTATGAGCCTGATGGTTGACCCACTTATGTGAGTGTATTGTGGTCCAGTTCTGTCTTCCTTCCAGAACCCAGTTCTGTCTTCCTTCCAGAACCCAGTTCTCAAGAATGAAAGTCCACCCATGTTCTCTTCTGAGATTCTTAATTTAACATTATATCCAGTGTATGCAACCTGCACACAACAGTCCCTCATCAACAGGTTGAAGCTCATTTGTCCACTCCTGCCTTGCAGACAGCCCAAGGATTTGATAATGGTTGTTCATTCAGCCACTAGAAAACTTCAGTAGGTCTGCATCTGTTGATACAATTCATCTGATGACACAATTTTGTATAATTTGTTAATTTGTCATAGTCCATTGCCGGATCCTCTAATCACCTAGCTGCTAGTGTTCACAATTTAGTAAGCCCCACATTGCTGCCTCCCTCACCACATTATAACAGTCACTCCCCCAGCATGACTCGCCCTATGACTGTAGACAGAGGCACAAGATTTATGGTCGATCAGCATTGTGGACTACCTGGTATGGTGCTTGTGAAGTTGAAGATCCCTCCCCCAATACCCAGTAAAGTGTCTTTGAGCCATGAAGATCTCTTCCTGCATGGAGCGATCACCAGTCCTCAGATGTGGGTCAGAGCCTTGTCAGATTCTAGAGAACCATATTGGAAGCATATTTTTGTTGGCAACAATTTTGCTATTGGCCATAGTGAGGGACACGGGTAACCCCCAGGTACTTTTGGCTGTACCCGTACCCATACCCGTCAAAAACCCGTACCCGCCACCAAGGGTCTGGGTACAGTCGCGGGTATGGCCATTTCGACCCAGGGTACACCCATACCCGTACCCATGGGCAGGTACCCGCGGGTATCACACATAATATGCATAATATATTCTATATAATTTATCTACATAAAATATACATACACCGTCTCGCGTTTGAAGCGAGACAGCGGGTATTGGGGTGGGTGATGAGGCCGAGGTGGGTGACAAGGCTGGGGTGGGGGATGGGGGATGCGGTGGTGTGGTAGGTGACGAGGACGATGTGGCCGTCTTGCATTTGAAGCGAGATGGCGGGTGGGGGTGTGAGTGACGAGGCCGGGGTGGATGACGTGGCTGGGGGGTGACGAGGCATAGGGTGGTGTGGTAGGTGACAAGGACGACGTGGCTGTCTCGCGCTTGAAGCGAGACGGCGGGTGTGGGTGTGGGTGATAAGGCGGGATAGTGGTGGTGTGGTTGAAGAGCGTGGGGGTGGGATACGTGGTAGGTGGGGCTGGGTGAGTGAACCCCGCGCTCTGTTGAAGAACGTGGGGGTGGGATATGTGGTAGGTGGGGCTGGGTGGGTGAAAACAAACACCCTGCGCTCTGTTGAAGAGCGAGGGGGTGGGATTGGTGGTGGATCGCGTGGGGGCCGAGGTTGAAGTCGAACGCCCCGCGCTCTCTTGAAGAGTGTGGGGGGGTGGGGGCCGAAGTCGAAATTGAACACCCCGCGCTCTCTTGAAGAGTGTGGGGGGGTGGGGGC